>JFBX01000584.1:65254-109918 GCA_001563135.1 Colletotrichum simmondsii | reverse complement strand
GGGGGGGGGGGGGGGGGGGGGGTACTATTGGCGTTTGAGGATTTGGTGTTTCTTGATGTGATTCTTCTTCGTATTGGGTATTGGCGAGGCGAGTTTGTCGTCAATATGGGGGAACATATCTAGACATCTCAACCATGGAAGGGCGGTTCCAAGTGTAGGGAGGTGAATCGAGACCCTGCTTGTATGTATCTGCTCTTTTGAAAGGCAAAAGAAGTACAGTTGAAAATTCGTGATTCGCACAAGAGGCTGATGAATAGTCCGATATTGATATTTGGTGGTGAAAGGGCCAAAAGAAAAAGGAGCCGACTGAGGTTCGAACGCAGGAGTCCTGAAGAGTACGGAGCAGAGTACGGAGCATCACGTACTAGTCAGCACTTCACGGCTTTCACCCCTCGGTCACCAGGCCCAATACTTGCTCTTAGGGAAAGAGGGCACCGGACATCTCATAAGGTCTGCGTGTTCTGGTACCACGATGTTTGTTCAGTGATGGAAAGTGCGTATTCCTCTCAGGAAGCTGAATCATCCCAACACACAAACACTACCCACCGTCCATCCACCTCAGTCCTTCTTCGCAGCAGCAGCCGCACCACCACCAACCCTCTTAAACTTCCTCGGGTCCTTACGACTCATCAACTTACGGTCCCGCGTACCCTTACCGCCCTCCCAGAACCCCTTGCCCTTCCGCCCGATAACGCTCCGGCCGCAGAACCCGCACGCCTCGGGCGAATACCGCTGCTCGCGACTGCACCACCCGCACACCATCCGGTTCGCCCACTCGTTGACGTGGTTCTCCGCCTCGTCGTGGCACCGATCGCACGGGTGCACTTTCGCGCAGCACGAGAACCGGAACCAGCGGTAGCTCTTGCGGTAGTGCGCGCAGGCGCCGCGGTCCGGGAGCGGGGTGCCCGCGTGGAGACCGAGTTTCTCGGCCTTCTTCACGGGTCCCGTCGTCGGGGCCGCGAGCCCCCCCGCGGAGAGAGCCAGGAACTTGACGGTGGGGATCTTGAACGTGAATTTGCCGTGGCAGGCGCGGCAGACGTTTGTGACGGCGTCGCCGCGGACGGCGACGAGCCCCTGGCTTGCGGTGGAGCATTTGGCGCAGACGGGGATGAAGGTGCTGGGGAGCATGTCGGAGACGGTGCAGCCCGTGAGGTCGACGAAGCCGGCGCGGGTGGAGTTCGCGTGGACGAGCGTCTGGCGGAATTGCGCTGCCAGGCCGGCGGCGCACTTGCGGCAGGTGGAGGTCTGGGGGACCTCGTGCTTGAGGCCGGTGATCTCGTTGATGGTCTTGCAGCGCGAGCATTTGACGCTCAGGTTGAGGATGGAGACCTGGAAGAGCTCGATGCTGTGGAGCTCGATGGTCGGGAAGGAGATGGATGTGCCCCTCTCCGGGGTGAGGCCGGAGGAGAGGCTGGGTGGTTCGGCGTCGAGATCGGCGCCGCCTTCATCCGAGTCGTCTTCTGAATCGTAGCTGTCTGACGAATCTGTGTTGTCTTCACCGGCGCCGGGACGGCTCCATTCCGGTGGACGCGGGATGACTTTGATGTGGCCGCGGTCATCGTCGTCGATAGCCGGTGCCTTTGCCTTGGAATCCTTTTCAGGTTCCTGGGTTGACACCGCCTGAGCAGCAGCAGCAGCAGGCTTAGACGGCGCCGCTGCCTGCTTTGCTAAGACGTGCATGTTCTGAGCCAAGTAGTTCAGGTGGCTCGTGAGAGTCATCTGCTTCTGCTCCGCTGCTTTCTGCACGTAGAGCTCCTCCAAGGGCTCGGCATCTTGCGAGTCGCACTCATTGAGCTGAATACGCAGCGGTTGCAGCGGGTATAGCAACGGCACAATAAGATGGACCGTCTTGACGCCTTGCAGCCCAGGAGATAGCTCAGCGCGGCGACGGGGTTCCAGAGGGAGCGTATAGACGATACCGTCCGGTGATCGGCGATACAAAGACAGCCGTCCCATGCGTGTCTCCAGCTGCCGCGTCTCCTGCGCGCGCCTGGCTTTGGCAGCCGCCATTTCCTCCTTGGTGAAGTACTCTTCAGGAGTGTAGTGCCTCACAGGCGGCGCCGGTGCCGGGGATGGCGTCTTTGTGATCTGCGTCGCCGGGCCCGGGATGGCCGCGATGGCGGCGGCCTCGAGGTGGCGGGTATCCTTCACGCCCTCGTCCTTGTAGGTGACCAACTTCACGGTAGCCACCTCCTGCTCGGACAGGAACTTTTCCAGGTTCTTGTCCAGGGCGTAGGTGAGGGCGAGGAGCGTAGCGCCCCGGCGTTCCTCGACGAGCCTCTCCCACCCGCGCTCGATGTTGATGCAGAAGCCGCGCGGGATATCGCTATTCCGCACGTGCAGGACGGGGACGGCATCGGGGTAGTCCTCCGGCACGCGGAGGTCGCACTGCAAGTGCTCCAGCTCAAAGGGAAAGTCCGGATCCGAGGGCTTGATGCGGAAGACCAGGGATGTGGTGGTGCCGTCCGCGGCGGTGGATTCGCGGGGCGAGTAGCGCTTGCGCAGCTGCTCGAGCTGGTAGCCGCGGGGATCCTTGGACTGAGCCTCCGGGACGGGTTTGGGGACCACGCGGTCGGTGCGGGGCCGGGGAACGGCCTGCTGATGCGTATTGCCGCCTTGTTTTGTGAGGGAAATCATGTTTGGGTGTGGTGTAGTGAATTGGAAATGCTCAACGTTGGAAATTGTGGATGAGCTGAACGGGATGAAATGCAAAAAAGAACAGCGAGCAAAGGGTGGACTGCGGGTGGAGCAGTGCTTGTCCGTCTCTTGATGAGCTACCTTAGCTGGCAAAGGCGAGTATGGAAGGTCTGCTGTCGAAGAGAGGTCGTTTGGGATGATGTCGAGGCGAAGAGCCTGTATTTGACGATTCCGCGTGTAGTCAGTCGGGTGGCGATGATTGACGATGAGCCCAGGTGGGTTTGGCCCCGGACCGGATGTAGTGGAATCTCCGAGTCGCTTCCCAATCTGCAGGCACGACACTGACAGGGTGCCGAGACTTTCAGCGGCGTTGCGTTACGCTGTGGTTAGTCGAGGTGACTCATAATGGGGCACCAACTTGTGCACGCTAACAGATCTCGCCCGGAGGAGCCGGCAAACTTGTTAGTGCACGGTCTTGTTTCTGCTGCCAGTCACCAATCACCTGCAGACGAGATGCATCGACGCCGGTCGACTCATCTTCGATAGTGGGAACAAGACATGAATGAATATGCACGATTCAGATTAAAGCTTCAGAGGCGCTAGAGAAGTTTGCCGTGCCGCGGATAATGAATCGTTTGCACCTTGTTTGTCAAGTGGCTCTGACTACCTTCAATATCTGGCAATGCGGATGCCTCAAGTCAGATGTAGGCTCGTACCTTATTCAATAATAAATACCTTGATTGATGAGCCGAACTGCAAAGACTTATGGGCTGCAGGCGTGGCAAGGAATTTTCATGATGCTCTTCCTGTGATACATCTGTAGCAAATGTCGCGCCGGCTACGAGATATCCTCGCCTGGATACCTCATTGATGGGATTTTCTTTTACCTTCAATTGTGTTCTTCTAATAGACGGATAGTCTCGTTCCACTAGACATATAAAGCCTAGCTAGAATGCTTCAGGAGTCATGCTCGAGTGTGGGCAGATTTCGGGCTGGCCGATAGCAGGTACTTTGACATCCGAACCTCCCGTCGGCCGGAGCTGAAGTGGACCCATTCGGCCCCGGGTGTCTATAAAAGACCCGGAGAGGTGGATCGGGACACTTACACGGCTTATGACCTGCAAAGAAAGAGAAGCAAAAACGCTGCAAAAAATTAACCCAAACAATTCTATGAAAATACAGAATAACGTTTTGTAGCCACTCATTCGCAAAAATGTACTTAACTTGGTACCTTCAATCCCTGCAGATTACCGCGTCTTGTAAATGCTTAGCAACGAGGCAGGCCAGCGAGGCAGTGACGGTCTCATTACGACTAGATCCCTGTGAAAGGCGTTGGAAACGGTGGGAATAAACGGGCTGACCATTCAAGTCACATCAATACATCAACGCCGTTATCTTCTCGTAGGCATTCTTTTCAATAAGGTCTTGAATATTAAAAAATTAAATTTTAAAATGAGAGACCTCTGAAGGAGACAAACGGAAAGCGTGGCATCCACTTTACGTACTGCCGTGTAACAGCCTTACTGTCCGCGCCTCAAAATGGGAAATTCAGGTTCACTTGCACCAACTCAGGTGTCAATTTTGGAAATTCTGGGCATCATCGCCAGTATTCGTGATCAAAATGATCAAAGTGTTAGTGAACAAAGCTTACCCCCGTGGTAAAGCTTGCTGGCAGGAAAAGTGACAGCTGCACAGGAAGGATGACACCCTGCATGACAATCGGATATGCGTGAGCTGGCGTGTCTCAACAGCGTGATGCCCAGCACAAACACACCTGCTGGTCAAAAGAATGGAGGGGGCGGTAAAGAGAATAATGTCACCGAAGACAGCCCCCGCCGCGGGGAAACCAACGAAAGTGGTGCTCAATCGCTGCCCAACAAGACGCAGGAACATCGAGTCCTGAATCCCGGTATGTCACAAGAGGGAGAAACTTCGAGGTTCGAGGTAGTTGGGGGGCATTTTGTAACGGTGACAATGGCCCTTCATGGGAACGTGACAAGCTGTGGCCGGCTCCAAGCCACACCGACAATCCGGCAGCGGGCGCGGCGATTTGCCGCCTCACCTGGCCTCGCATCTCGTCCGCATATGCGGGCACTAAATGACCCCTCGGTATGGGAGTGCCGCTGCTGCTGTCGTAACCAGGAAACGTGGAGGGTTCAGGCATGAGGGGCTATCAGCAGCCTTCCGTATCACTGCTATCCTTGGGCGGCAAAGCGACGCATCTAGAATTCAGACGATCGCGGGTACCGCATTTAAGGAGGGGAGGAAAGAGGGGGATTAGTTGCACGTTTGGCCGGCATTGCTGGGAGGTACGGCAGACGCCACCTCCGCGTGTAGCACAACGGTGAAGTTGATCTCGAAAACTTGGGAGATGTAATTCGCACCGTAGATGGACGTCCCAAGAACGGTAGGCTGTCGGTCCAGCCGGGGCGAAAGAGAAACCGGTCGCAAAGATGCCATCGGCCTACCAGCAATTGTGGTGTGAAACACTGCGGTTTGGGCGGGCGTGCATTTCGTATCGAGAGAAATAGAGATCGAATGCCTGTTGGCCCGGGGAACTGCGACGGATGCAGCAATGCGGCGGTTGCATGTAAGGCGCAGAAGCTTGATGAGCTTCAAAGGGACATGGAATCAGGGTAGCGAAACGTTAGAGGTTGGAGACGGGCGAGTGGACGAGACGCGACCGTTCTCCAAACGGGGGCACCCGTGATAACGAGACGGACAGCGGTTGACAGGCTGTCAATGGCGTTTTGCGATATTTGGCAACTCGGTCAAGGGAGAATCTGGTCCTCTGCATCTTGTGTTTGTCAACCCCCGTGCTCAGTGCTCACCTTGTCCTGGCAGCAGACCGGCGCGGCGGGAAGGCGTGGGAGAGGATTCGCCGGGAGATGCAGCGGGTGATGGTGTAGTGCCCGACCGGAAATGCAGCCCGGCCGCCACCATCATCAATCGTGTTGAGGATGTTTGGTACCGAACGGCAAGGTATTCCATTAGATGCGGTACGGTACGTACGGGGGCGCCTCGGGAAGGCTGCGTGCGTGGGATGTGACAGCTGTTCCCTCATCTCGATGTCGATGAGATACGACCAGGACGCCTGCGAAAGCTTGGACGCCTGCGAAAGCTTGGGAGGCCAATTTGGTGGTAGGTAGTAGAAGGCCGGAGGCAGCACGGCCTGCCTCATCAGCCGATTCATCGACAAGATATCGAGGCTTGTTTTCCGTCGGATGGTGGTGGTGAGTTTATCTCTAGGGTCCTTTTGGATGACGATTCCTTGAGGTTGCTGCTGCTGGTAAACACGGTAAACAGAGCCCTGGCGACTGCGACTGCAACGCTGGGAAGTAAGGGAGAGATGCCAGCGCATCAGGAAGAGGGCCTGGTGACCATGGTGTATATGCAAGTCCAAGTCAGCCTCCCGAGCGGTGAGGGGACGGGAGTTGGTAGCCCAGACCTGGGATGCGTATGGGGGTGTGAAGGAAACAAAGGTGAAAGGTGAAGAAGGAAAAAGGGTGGGATGGAAGAAAGACGGACGCGCTGGCGGATTAGCACTCCTTTTGGGTGAGGCTACGGTGGCGGACCGTCGGCGCTACCTTTTTAGCAGCTGTGCCTGTAGTTGGTCCCGTTGCTGTCATCTGGGGGAAACGGTGGGGCTCAGTTCAAGATGGTGGTGTGTTTGTCCGTATGTGTGTGGGTGTGTGAATTGGTGATATGCCAGAAATTGACCTGAAGATAATCAATATCTTTGTTCAACTTTTTATTCTCTGCTTATCTTTATTTCATTATTTTAATGATTTATCTTATTTTCTCTTAATTTTCATTTTGGTAGCCCCTGGTCATATGTCTCTGCTTGCATCAACCAGATCTGATGCGTCCACATCTGATCCCAAGAAGTTGGGTAAATGTACGATGCGTCTGGTTTGCAGCCTCTACTGCCACACTCCCTTTCATGTTATCTCTTCCATGCCCATGATTGCGCTCACAATCTCCAAAGCGGTATTTCCAATACTTCTCATGAACGGTGATAATACTTTCAGTCTTTGGATTGTGCCGGCGATGACGGGCTCAAGGTAGTGGTCAAGGCTCCGTCAATGACATTCTCACTTGCAGTTTGTCTTTCCACAAGTATTCAGGGTCTGGTTCGCAAGCGAGACAGTCTCTCTATCGCAGCGCTAAATTCCACATAAGTTCCGAGAAAAAACAAAATAATAAAAATGAGAATAAACAGAAAGCAACCGGGTTTCTTTCTGCCCTGTCTCTCCAGGCTCATCGCTACCAGGATGACGGATTGACACTTGTTGATGGCACCTCATGCAAGACAGTCCATGTGTTCATCAAGGCCTTGATTGACTGGTCGAAATCCGTATCTAAGGTCACCCCCGAGGATTCCCAAAAGGAGCCTTTGTTGAACGTTCACTCGCAGGACGTGACTCAACATCAGAAAGGTCCCCAAAGGCAAAAGATTCAAAAGTCAAATGCGGCAAGTCGAGTCGGGTGTCTGATTCCAAAGGTAGCTTCTTTGCCCTCCCCACGAGTACCTTGCCCCCCCAAATACAATCCTCGGCATCTCCAATCGATGACTGCAGCTGATTTCTGCCTGGGCTCACGACGAGGGACGGTTCCATTGCATATCTCGTAACCTCGATTTTGGGACCTTGGAGGATGCACCGCCTCGAGTCGCACTGCACCAGCCCCCCCATGCGAAGTAACGGGGGAGTGGCTGATCCCCCGCTCCGTCAGATCCGGGAGGCATTGAGAGTCTGCCAGTGGTCAAAAATACGGGTTGGGCGTTCAATGAGAAGTCAAGGACGTTGCGGTATCGCACCGTTTGAAAATTCAGTGAGCGCCTCACTCACATGGCAAGCCATAGATGAAGGAGCGCCAGCATGTGTCATCTCATCCCGTGCCTGAGGTGACTAATAAGCCGGTAGACATGTGCGGCATTGAACCTTGGGGAGCAGACGTAGCTTTGCCATGTCTCTCGCCAGATCTTAGCTTTTGACAATATTATTTAATTATTGATTTTAATTGTTATTTTAATGATATTATTTGAAAACACCGGATGATAGTCAATTGTTATTTTCAGCAATGGCTAATCGACCCTCTACCCGTGCGGACCTTCGGTTTCTACACTTTGAATCCTCCTACACGGGCATCCTTCAACACCACCCACCCACACACCCCTCCGCCGCTTGTAGCTTGTTAGCACTGATTAGCCCTTGACACCTTGGACGCCAGCGCAGCGCTTCCCGGAACCACATGGCCCAACTTCCGCGGGAGCTAACTTTCAAACGCGCCAACCACACAGAACCCTTCGCTCCTTTGCGCTCTCACCTGACTGAAGGACTGACATCACCGCCGACGGTCTACCCGCCATCCGCTAAACGTTCTCCCATTGCTTGCAAATGTCCGAGCCGCCGAGGCATCTTTCTACCCCGTTTTTCACTGTTGTTTATCCCCCCCAGCGCCGCGGCTGCTTGGTCTCAGTCTTGAACAGAGAGACAGGTTCATGGCGTTGAGACAGGCCGCCAACCCGATAGCGCGCGAGACCCATGCGGCTTTCATGAGGGTTCGCTTTCCAAATGGGGCACATGCTCGTTCTGACGTAGTCTGTTTGGGACCCTTTTGGGAGCACTCGCATCGAAACCAAGGCGGCGGCATCGTACCTGATTGACAGAATCGAGATAATCGACCTCATGGCAGTGACGATCTCTGTCTCGTTGCTTTCGAATCGCTAGAGCTCCTGACTTGCTCGGGAATGCGGGTTGATGTCACTTCCGACCCGTGCCTCCGCTGCGCGGACCGAGCCACGGGTTGCGAATAGCTTCGTGACTTGCCTCGGCGCGCGCTCTCCTCTCGGTGAGGGGCCACAGTCTGTCCTCGGCAGGATTTCTTGTGATGTATAAGTGATATGGCAGTCTATATCATACTATTGCAAGTTTTCATCAAAAGAGGTTTCTAGGGGGGTGTCGTTAGCCCGGTGGAGAAGGAGACCCTTCAACGTCGTTGTCTTGTCTGTGTCTCAGTGTTGCCGTACCAGCGGCGGCATCGACATCAGTGGCTGTAGCTGCACATGTCGAAAACTCGCCAGAGAGTTTGGACCAGCTGCACATGTTCAAGTGAAAAACGGTCTATGTTACTGAGTTGGCGAAGAACAATCCCGTTCAATTGAGTAGACTGTTTGGGGTAAATCAGGTGTCAGCGGTTCAGTTCAATAGGCATCGGTCAGAAGACAACTTATGGTAGTTGGATCTGGATCCTGTTGCCTTCATCGGCCATCTGGAATCATCTGTCAAGCGAGAGCTGTTTGGCAGATGAGCAAGATGCTCGTCGTTGTGGAAGGACGAGACTACCGGTCTTCTGTGGCTTTTGATGACAACGATAAGGGCGGCGGGCTAATGAAAGAGAGTCGGTGCATATGGTGACAGCTTTTCAGAAGATTGGTGCCTTCGTGTAGGCGAGCCCAAGACGCGATCAAATGAATCCCTCATCTGATCAGGTAGCACGGTGAAGGCATCGTGAAGTGACAAGGAGCACTGCCTGGCTATGTATGGCGGTGTTTTCGGTTGCAAATGCCATGGTTCTAAATTGTTCCCGGAAGGACACAATGCCCCAGGAACTGCATGAAGATTTGACCACGCTTCAGTTCTTTCCTCTTGCTACCTTCCATCAGTTCCGAGGAAAGAAGAAATGATAACAAAAGGGAGGCGCAGATGGTCTTGCTCCTTCCCGTCACCGACTCCTTCACCTGGTCAAGGGCACTCGCTCCTGCCCTGCATCGCAGTCACTGCCTGAACCCAAGGTCGTACCTACCTACCTAAGGTAAGTATCGGATGAGGTACCTCTTGTGAAGGAAGGAGCCCGCCTTCCGTTCTAGAAGAAATCTCTTTCCATGAGCTTCCATTGCCTGATCGACACTTTTCCCTCTCTGATTTCATCGTGCTCTTCTCAATTATGGCACTGCTATGTATCATCAAGCCGCCAGAACGTCGACTGTTTAGACTTTCGCTCTCTGTATGTTATCGTAGCTTCAGGCTGAAGACGGTTGTGAATCACGGAAGACTGAGTTGGTAGCATTTCCTCAACCCTTCCTACCTAGCAGAAGACTGACACCTTCGAAGTACCACATACCGTAGACTCGACCGCCACGATGCAAGATGTCGCCAGTGCTTTCGAGCCCACCAACGTTTCAAAACGACCCCTGACGCCGAGCTCATCTGTTGCAATTTCTTCTCCGTTGAAGCGGTTGGCTGTCGATGCCTCCGTACGACCGAACATCTTCGACCATGAGAGCGTACCTCGGATGCTACTTGAGCCCAGATTTCCAGCAAATTTCCACACGACTACGAGGCAGCAGTACCCTTCCGCAGATATCCCACAGTCTCCACAGACCCCGCCAAGCCCAGCTGATGACGTTGTCGAGATACCCGAGACACCGCCGACCTCGTCATTGCAAACAACCACGCATGTATCTGTGGCAGAGCCCGATGCACCAGACTTATGGATGGAATACGTAGATCTGAACAGCGTTGGAGGCGATGGTTTTATTCCGGTGGAGAAACAACCTGGTGAATACCACGATGCCGTATTTGAGACCTTGTCTAATGTAGATGAAGGTTCCGGTAAGCCATTTCCTGATCTCAACGTTGATCGCCTTGCCCAATCGTCATCCAATGGTGAAGACACTGTCGAGGATGACTATGGTATTATGACGAAGAAGAGATGGTCCAGCTTCTTGAAGATGCTGGGGACGAGCCTCCTGGTTTCCCTCCGCCAAGCGCCATACAAAAGATGGACTGCGATTCGAGATCAGCTTCAAGCTTCGACTCCAAATTGCAGTTTTCCGAGCCTGATACAAACACGAGCGAAGCTTCAAAGACCGATCTGACTGAACCTGATCTTCTCGATGACGATGTCGACTGGGAGCTTGTGACAAAATGCGCAGCAACTGCGGCTGGCGCCTCTCAGGATCATGAGGCTGAAATGAGCATCAGAGGCAACACCCAAGAATCACCGGAAGAGCATTCGAGTCCGGCACCCTTAGTCAGACCCCCTTTCCCCGACAAAGTGAGAGACCGCTCCGTGGTCGTTGGACTCTCTTCGACGATCATGATGCGCACTTGTTTTAGAGTTGGAGAGCTCCTCAATACGCAAGCTAAATGTAGCAGGGAGAAGCAGGATGTTTTCTTTGAGTTTTTCGCGCGGGTGGTCTACTCCAACCGGGAGAACGTTGCCAGAGTACAACATGTACAGCTGCGAGATCTTTTTACCGATCGGCAGCCGTTTCTCAGCGGCGTATTCAGGGGCTGGAAGAATGGCGGGACTGTGGATGATCAGAGCAAGGTATTTCTAGGACCCGACGGAATGAACAAGTTGTGTCGATGTCTTTGCAAGGTATCAGAAGACAAAAAGGCTGCAATCGGTCGCTCAGCAACGCTCTTGTCGATCAGGGAGACAACTTGGGACGAAGTTCAGTGGGCTATGAGAATTGTTGCAAGGGATGCAACCTCAGACGAGAGCATCTATATCGAGGAGAAGAAGTCCTCTGTCATCTAAACGACACGATCTGCTGATGCGGAGGATTTTGGGGAGAAGATTCGCGGCATGTCATGAGAGCTGGCTTGATGTCGACAAACGAACTGAGGATAATCATAGCTTTGACTGACCAGGAGGGAAATTCCTGAGTGAAAGCATATGGAAGATAGAGCGAAACATTAATGATGGAATCTCCTCGCATCAAATTATTTGCTTGCAAGTCTTCCTGCTGAAACCCGCTTTCTGACAGAGGTAGCCAGACTAGCTAGCTGCCGAACCACATCCCATCACCATCACCACTTGTCCCTCCCTTAAGGAACTCCATCCACGCGTCGTCGCCCATGACGACGTCAGCCGCTTCTAGGGGAGGCACATTAGGCCACATCATAGAGAAAACGCTGTTAATCTGGGTCTGAGGGCTTTCATCTATGGGCTCAGGAGCCGAAGATTGTGCTGCATTGTTCTCATAGCTAGAAGACGTTGTGGAATCTGCCCGAGCCGTCGCGGATGGGGCTACGGACAGCGCAATATCATTGCTATGCAGAAACCTGCCACAGAGGTCAATAATGACTTGGTAGCATCGAGATGAGCTGGAGTTTACGGGGGCGAGGGCGGCTATGCAGCGTGTTGTGGTCGTAATTTGTTCCTGCCAGTCTCGGGCGTTGGGGGATGCTGGGTCATTGCGGAGGCAAATGCAGGGTATAAGGGCTGCTTGGAACAGGAAGTATCTAGAGGTTGGAGATAGCGAGTAAGTGAAGGAAGTAAAGACGGGGACCGGTGTGGATGTTGCTACTTACAAGGCATACCAGGCACCAAGACGGTTGTGCTCGTTCCGTTGCCAGAACTCGCTGATGCTGGTGATGGTTGCCTTGGCCTCTGCTAGACACTTTTCGAAAGCACGGACATTATCTGGCGAGTCATCTGATCGTCTATCGCGGGCTTGTAGGGCCCGACGGATGACGAAGGGGCGGTACATTATGATGCGGAGGTTTCTGTACCGCCAGTTCATGACGGCATGAGCGAGAGCGTACTTTGGCGGCACGCGGCTGGTGGAGGAGAAGTAGGACGGGACGCTTGCTAGCCACGGCTCAAGGAGGTCTTCGTCTAGTCGTAGCATCTCGTCTGGGGAGGGAAGGGGCTTTGAGATTACCCTTGTGTAAATCGGCGTTGTGGCGATGTGGAAGCTTGCTTGAGTTCGGACGGCTGTGTAGGGTGTTATGCCGTCTGTTTCTGGAGGGTATGATTTCGAGATGGCGGTTAGTGACTACGAGGGAGGTCAGTGAAAGCTAACAGAAATCCAAACCAATAGGGAAAGTGACCTTGTCGTCGACGTTCAATGGTAACGAGACCTCGACGCCTTCGTACGGCCAGACGGACGGCCTGCTGAACGTGATGGTCGCCCCGACATCGAACACACATAACGACCACCACACCCGCCGTCGAATCTCCATATTCAAAGGCGAGATATTCCACCCCTGGAACTCCTTGTGCAGACCGAGCCCCATGGCCATGCGCACGGCCAGGCCGAGGTAGTTGTACCCGGAGTTGGGCTTGTCCCGCTTCTGCTGGTAGTTGGAGATGAGGGTGAGCGCCTGGACGAGCGTCAGGTTGCCCACCTCGAGGAAGTTGAAGGACAGGATCGAGCGGGCCTGCGCAAAGAGCGAGGTGTCGAGGTTGTCGAGGTTCGCGGCCGTGGTGTAGACGCCGATGGCGGCGACGGTGTAGGCCAGGACGAGCCAGCAGTCGCCGCTGGGGCGGGGGATGACGCCGGCGTACTGCGCTCTGAAGGTGGCCTCGTGGATGATGGGGTAGCTTACGTGGTAGAGGCGGAAGTAGGCGTCTATCATTGCGTCTGTGATGTGCCTGTTGGGATCTGGTTGCTGCGCAATAAGTGGGTTTTGTAAGTGGTTGATGGGGTATTGCTGGTGCTGCTGCTGGGGCCCTGCGCCTATGCCTGGTCTTGAGGAGGAGGATTGGGTTCTTCGTCTTGGTGTTGACGGTTCCAGGAGACGGAGGAGGGCCGCGCCGGAGGCGACGCCGAGGTAGCCTGATTCCCTTTCGCTGACGGCGAGCGAGGCCATGCCGTCTGCGATTGCTTCGCCGTTCAAGTCGGCTTCTAAGATGGCCTCGGGAGACGCCGAGTAGTTTGTGAGGGTCTCTTGCTCGTCCCATTCGAAGTCGTCTGTGGGATGAGCCTCGAGGAGGTTGAGGTCTCTGTGCGATGTGTCATTGTAAGGTTTATATTGAGCAGTTCTCGAAGCCCGCGGGGGTTCGGATCTCATGTTGGAGGACGGTGGGACTGGGGACGGGACATGATTCTGGGGTAGTGGTGATGATTGGAATGGTCGTGACGGCTCAGGATGGACAGCTTCGCATTGCGGGAGTGCGTCGGGCCCTTGGGCCGAGAGAACCGGGAGAGGAGCCGGAAGGGGGGCCGCCTCCAATGGCGCCGGAGTGTCTAGCTTTGAAAAGTCAAAGGCCTCTTCATCATTTCTCGGCGCCGATGTTTCTAGGTTTCTTGGACTGGGTAACACGGATCCCGATCTTAGCTGGGCCGGCATCATGGCTCTCATCTGTGTTATGATTGCCTCGGCCCGCTCCAACCTCTCTTCTACTTCCGTGAGGTGTCTGCAGAAGGACGTTATGTCAGCGTAACAGGCTCATTTGCGCTCGACGTTTATGCACTAGGGATAGCGAATTAGTTCTACATACTTCCTTGTCAACGGGGTGCGGGCGTGTTTCTCGTACAGGCAGTGCCGGCGGTACTTTACGCACAAGTTGCATGTCGGAATCGCCCGGTTGCACTTGGCTTTCCGCCTCCGGCACTCCTTGCATGCTTGATCAGCCGACGGGAAGGCCATGCTGAGGGAGTCAAGGTTGCTTGGCTGAGGAGGTGCCGGCTCATTGTCACCCGTCGCACCTGAGGACGACATCTTCCGTTAGGTTTGAAGCTGGTCACGACTCTCTCCACGGGCTTTCTGGAGTGCTTAGTAAAGCATCAAAGCCGTCTCTGCATTCAGATCGCGATTCGAGCCGGGGAGCGGTAACCGTCCTTGACAATGCAACAGGGGCCGGCTGAAAAGACTTAGGGCGAGTGAAGTCCGTATCTGAAGACGTCATGACATAACATGCAGGAACAGGCGAAGAATCGAGGAAGTGTTGGTCTGGCGCGCATGGGTGAGGTGAGGTTGGCCTCCAACTGCAACGAACTCCAAGTGAAACCCCGCCCTTTTTTCTCCGCACGCTTGCGCTGTGGTGATCCACAACACCATCTGATCGCGATCAGGGGGGATGCAATCCTTGCATGGCCGAGCTCCGTCCGGTGTTAGTCGGCTCTTGAGAATGGCTGAGAGAACTGTCGTTTGGACTGGTTCATGGAACGCGTGGTTTATGCGTCTCGTCTGCACTCAGTCGACACAAGGGACTAATGTAGACCTCAATTGTGGAGGGGACCAAATCCCTCGCCGAGGCCGGAGCAAACAAGCAACGTTGATAACAGTTCGCTGGTGTGATTGTAGTATAGTTTTGAGATCTATCTGATGGATGACATCTTCAGTCAAATTGGTAGATGTACCCTTGCCTTAATCCAATGAGTATCGAACTATTCACTCTTGAAATTAAATTTATCTCATAATGTTGCGGTATCTCTCGCTAGATCATTCCCTAGAGCTATCCGCGCCCCAAAGACGCATATACATAAAAGATGAAATTAGACTATGCCTCCTCCTTATGTACGATATCGTGAATTCCGCCTTTGGCAAGTATCTTCTCTTCCTTCGACTCTGAAGCATCCTCAAAGTTTTCCACAGCCTGGGGCCCGTCGAAAATCACCGCAATCTCTTCCAGGCTGTACCCCTTGGTCTCCGGGAACAAAACCCACGTAACGACAAAGAACACTACCAAAAAGCAACAAAAGACAATGTAATAACGCCATCCAATGTTCTCTAGACCGATGGGATTGACGAATGCCGCGATGATTAGTGACCCGTAGATCGCGAATAGCTCAACCGCGATGCCTTTGGAACGCAGAGAGTAGGGAAAAATCTCGGTTGGATATCCCATCAGAAGTGGGGTGTAAGCGATGTCGTAATGGAAGTAAAAGGTGAAGAGGCAAACGACGACAACGATTCCGGCGGATTTGGACCCGGTATCTGTGTTGACAGCCGAGCACGCTGTCCATACAATGTAGCTCACCAGCATGCCTGCCCCTGACCAAAGAAATAGAGTCCGACGGCCAAGCCGGTCGACGAGGAAGGCAGCGCTCAAGGCGGCAGCGAAGTTGAAAATCTGAAGGAGACCGTTGATCAAGGTTTGCGTAAAGGTGTCCGTGATACCGACGGTGTTAAGCACAAGTGTGAGATAGTACGAGACTACGCCAATGCCATTCCACCTGTAGAGCAACACATTAGCAAATTGCTTGGTCTTCCAAAGAACCCACAGGAAAGCACTTACTGGGCAAAGGCTCCCACACAAACTGCAATCAGCGTTCTCTTGCGATTGCCAGGCGTGGATACCAACGCCATCCAGCCCGTCGTCTCTGCAGACTTTTCTTGCTGGATTGGCTGGACAATTTCGGCCACTTCACGACGCACGAGGGGCGTATGGCCTTCGGATGGATTATGAATCCCTGAATGATACTTTGCGAGAATTGCGGCAGCCTCTGCAGTTCTTTCTCTTGCTACCAGCCATCTGGGTGACTCTGGGACCCAGGCGTAGAAGCATAGCTGCACCAGTGGGAAGCCGGCTTGAAGGATAGAGGGCACCCGCCATGCCCACTCGCTTTGATAGTCTTGGCAGCCAAAAGTTGTCCAGGAGGCCAAGATCGCACCTGTCAAGTTTTGGATCAGTTGCCGGAAGTCATCTGAACCTGGGGGCTTCACGTACCAAGATAATACATAGTCCAATAAGCTGAAGTGTACTTTCCACGGTGTGTCGGGTCTTTTCGTCATCCGTCAGTGCGAAGTTCTTCATCTTAACTTGCTCCGGGTGCTTACAAGCTAATTCAGCGATCAGCATCGGACTCGGATGAACGACAAACATGCCGCCGAAGCCGACGACTAGCCGCGAGATGATGAACATGGGTAGGTTGATCGAGGTGGACTGGATTATCGTTGCGACGATGATGAGGATAATGCCAGACAGAAGAACGGGCTTCCTGCCAAAGCGATCTGCCAGGTATCCCACAATAGGTAGAGCTAGGACGGATCCGATAGATTGTGCTGCGTTCACAACTCCCAGCCTTGCGCCGACCGGATGTCCAAAGTATTCTCGCCATTGTTGAAGGGATTGGAGGCCGTTCATCAAGGAGCCTACATGCAACGTAAGGATGTGGTATTAGTAGCTGTTGAGTACACCAAGAGGAGGAATTGAGTTGCTCACCATCGTAACCTGCAACTGAAGAGGACAGTAAAGGAATCAGAAGTAGCAGATTCAACCTGAGCAAATGCGGCTGTTGAAACCAGTATCTGTCTGTCTTGGGAAGAACCTCAGCCAAGGCGGCGCCGACAATCTGCTCGTCCTTCATGTTGGCTTATTTCCGAGGTTGCTTTTGCAACATTGACTAACACGGAGGTGTGACGGACGATATATAGACAAGATAAGGCAGGGTAACAACAAGCTGATGATAGTTCGCGACGGGACCCGCAAGAGCTTTATATATGCACTTGGACGAAGGAAGCCCATGGAGGCTGGTGATCAACTTGTCGCGGAGCATTTCGTACGCAAACAAGATAGATCCCAAGCAGCCGGAACCTGGGAATACCGCGTCCGGCAATCCTCCGCATGCTCGTTTACCCCACATAACGTGGTAAATGGGTCGTTGGAAATACGGGGGGATTCGCCCATGGGGTAATCGACTGTAGCATCACTCAAGCTGTGCTGCATCGGCATACGTCCTGTCACGCGAGTCATGCTTCTGCGTGGCATTGTGAGGAAGTCTGACGTGCGGTTGGTAAAGTGCGGGGACGACGGACGACTGTCACCCTGCACTAGCGGGATGTCAAGGAGTTAGTCAACGAGGAGTGACAGGCGCTATTGGTGAGTTGTGGCACTGTTGCCAAGTCCAGGTTCGGATAGCTTTGTCCGGTAATAACGCGCAGCCGTCGTAGGTCAGGAATTTAGGCGAGGGTGGATGGGGGCCGCCAGCCGGGATCTTTCGATCATGGGGCGACGACGAGGTTGAACCGGGTTGCAAGATGTTTGCAGCTTCAAGAACAGCAGGCTTCGGAAAATATCAAGGATCGGTTGGTCGGATTTCGGCTTGATAATCTCGGATGTATCGACGCCGCCATGTTCTCGAAGTGATATCTGGTTTAGCTGTGTAATTGAAACATTGCGTCAACCAAGCGCCGTCAAAAAGTAGTTAATGTCGAAGTCAAGAGTGTGAGAACACTATTAGATGGAGAAAATGTCACCAAATCCAAGATCAAAAGGACAATCTTTTCACTGCGAAAAAGTCACTTGTGCTATTGACTAAGCATAAACCCATGACGCCCAAGACGACACATACAAGAGATAGCGTCAGTACATCCGTCTCAACTTGTAGCCTTTTCCCTAATTCTTCTTTGTTTCGATTTTACTCATAAGCGAATATGAGGGAAGTAGAGTCAGATTGATATACGAGTTGGTATTGCTCCCTGTAAGGTCTGTAAATATGCATTGGCATCATCTAGCATTTGACCAATAAGTCTATCTGTTTGGATGTTCTTCAAACAGACCGTGGTGTGAGGTTGCAGATACTACCACAAAGTTCGAAAGTAATTCAAGCAGAATTATTTTCTCATTGCATCAGTGCATACGTTCAGATTTTAGAATGTCAATGACAGGAACTTGTTATAGATCCAACGGTTGAAGTTGAAATCGAACAGACTTTGATGTATCAAGCTATTCTGGATCACCTTGCCGTGTAACCACCGTCCACGATGAAGTCAGCCCCAGTTGTGTAGGAACTAGCATCACTCGCTAGGTACAGGTAAACGCCCTTCAACTCCCTCGGATCAGCATCTCTGCGCAGTGGTGTTAAGCTGAACCACTCCTCCTTCATCTCGAACGGACAATCACCCGAGATGACGGTATCGATGTAACCAGGAGACACCGAATTGATGCGTCCTCCCCACTTGGCCCACTCGACAGCCAAAGACCGCGCTAGGTGTATCTACAAGTCCTTAGTGTCAGCTAAATGCCTTTATCAGATGTTTTGAAAAAGATGGTATAATCGTACGGATCCTGCCTTGCAGGCATTGTAGCAACTCTGCTCTTGCGGTACGTTCGCAGCGTGACCACTCATGGATGCAGTGATGATGCCCACGCCCCTCTTCTGCTCGCGGAACACAAGCCCAGCCGCTCTCATGCAGTAGTACGCGCCATCAAAGTCGACCGCACGTACGCGATCCCAGTCCTCGACCTTGTCGTCAAGGCCCCCGGCCTTGGACGGGATTCCGGCGTTGGCAATCATGACATCCAGACGCCCAAAGTCCTTAACCGCTTCCGCCACCGCTGCTTCGACGGTAGGGTAGCTAGTGACATCGACTTGATAAGCCTTTGTCTTGACTCCGAAATCCTCTGCAATGGTCGAGGCAATGGAGACGGCGGCTTTGGAGCTGTTGTACCATATGGCAATCTGCAGATGATGTCCGTGTTAGCTATGAGTGTACCGATCTGGGGACGAGGTTGAGAATACGTTGGCACCGGCTTCGGCAAGGCCCCTGGCGATCTCTGATCCTATGCCGCCCGCTCCACCAGTGATGATGACTGTTCTTCCATCCAGACGGAACTGCTTGAAGACACTATCCTCGATAGGTGGGTTGGAGGCTCTGATGGACTTTCTCGTCCCATTTGTGGAACCGTTTGTTGCCATCTTGCTTGACTGATGAGCCCAAAAGATGAGATAGGAGGAGAGGTTGATTGGAAGATAGGATGACTAGAAGTTTTGATACCGTTAGTGACAGATTTTCTTCAGCTCAAGCTGTTCGTGAGAGATATTCAAATACCTGGTTCCAATCACAACCTCTTCATCCATTTCGTTTTGGTTTCCAAGAGGCAACTACTCTGCAGGCTTAGAAAAGTTAGTATCGCTTTCGTCGAGGTCCCCCGGGTCCGGGTAGAAGCAAAGGCCGGATCTCTGTCACCCTCAGCTCTAGTGGGCTAGTCCGGTCTGTCATCCACGATAGGTCGATCTAAGATGCGCCTTGATTAGGTAACTCTTCTTTGCTATCGATCAATACGTCGTATCTACCCTCACTGTGCCTGTCCACGAATTCTCCATTGACCATGTCATTACTCTCCGCCCGGATAAGAGCTTTTTCCATTGTTTCTTCAATACCAGCTGCGAGATGCCGCGCAGCAACTCGTCTCAGTGCCAGTGTAGGTTCAACTTTCACGAGCCACCGTTCATCTACCAAATCTGCGATTTGGTTCCAGGGCTCGTCGTCCACGAGCAAATAATTCCCCTCAACAATGCAAACCTGAACATCTGCCTCTACAGTCAATCCATCGGAGACGGGATCCTTTACTTTGTGGTCAAAGGTTGGTGCAAGAACGGGTCGCAGTCCTGCTGAAGCCCGCAACTGCCGGACGAGGTCGACGACGGCTTGGCCGTCAAAGGTCCAGGGGGCCCCGCGCCGGGCGATTGATTCCGCCGCGTTAGGAAGCGCTCGGAGAGCTGCGAGTGGTAGGTGAAAGCCGTCCGCAGATAGGACAATAGACTTTGGGTGGGGTTCGGGGGAGGCGTTGAGGGCGGAGACGACTTTCTGGGCAATGGTTGTCTTTCCGGATCCCGGTGGCCCTGCGAGGGCAATAATGAGGCGGGGATGTACATTGGAGGCGTCGGATGATGTGCGCCTCTTCTCAGCCCATTTGGAAATGACACGCTGAGCAAGGGTATGATATGTAGACTCCATACTTGTGTAGGTATTACGACGGTCTGTAGATATCGCAAAGTCAGGGGGAAGTTAACTTCCCGGACACAACGACCCTAGAGAAAAATGTGTTCTAATAGTAGATTCAAGAGATTAATCTAGAATTTCAGTGAGAAGAACTCTCTGAAGTAGGCAGAATGCTTCCGGAAGTTTGGACTCTAGTCCGGCGCTCAATGCTCATCGGACTACTGTCGCCCGAATTCGATTCACTGTCCGGCCCCGCACGGCGGTCCCACCCCGTCCTCGACGTCACGGCCATGGCCCATGCTTCACCTCTGCACACATTAAGGTGATTGCCAGACTGAACACTAAAAGATGATTGAAGAGTTCCAGATCTTGAAGGTTGTCTTGGTCTCACGTATCTAACCCTTGTAAGGCATCAACCCAAAATGTCCGAAATTGTATGTACCTATCAACTGCCCCTGCTCCCTTGATCTCGCTGATTTCCTGCTCAGAACCCTGCTTTCGTGCTTCATTCTGTCAAGAACGTCTCATTCGAGAACCGCAAAGTCCCAGCACTTCGCGATGAACACGACGTCCGAGTGCACATCGAGCAGACGGGAATCTGCGGGAGCGATGTCCACTACTGGCAGCGAGGCCGGATCGGTGACTTCATCCTAGAGTCGCCTATTGTTCTGGGGCATGAAAGCTCAGGGACCATTGTCGAGGTCGGAAGCAAGGTCAAGAATGTCAAAGTTGGTGACCGTGTAGCGATAGAGCCAGGGGTTCCGTGTCGGCAGTGAGCTTCTCCTCAGCCCTCAACATAGGCAAGTAACCGCTTCTAACAATTTTCATAGCTGCGATTACTGCCGTTCAGGTTCATACAACCTATGCGCAGACACAGTCTTCGCGGCAACGCCTCCCTGGGATGGCACGCTGCAGAAGTACTATACTGTCGCGAGTGATTACACTTACCCGATTCCGGAGCACATGTCTTCCGAAGACGGGGCATTGGTAGAGCCAGTTGCCGTTGCCGTCCAAATTTGCAAAGTGGCGGAACTGAAGGGTAGCCAGACGGTTCTTGTATTTGGCTGCGGACCGATTGGTGTTTTGTGTCAGGCTGTTGCCAAGGCGTATGGGGCCGCAAAGGTCATCGGTGTTGACGTGTCCGAGTCTCGCGCTCAGTTTGCGAGGGATTTTGCTGCCGATGGTGTCTACGTCTCGAAGAAGCTGCCTGATGCTCCAGAGGACCCCGTTGACGCTGCTCGCGCTATCGGGGAGAAGATTGTGCGAGATTATGGCCTTGGGGAAGGGGCTGATGTTGTTCTGGAGTGTACGGGTGCCGAGCAGTGTATCCAGGCTGGTGTGTTCGCCGCGAAGAAAGGCGGAACATTTGTTCAAGCTGGCATGGGAAAAGAGGTTCGTTCTTGCACACTTGGTCACCGGACATTGTAACACCCTTTACTGACAAAAAACTAGAATATCGTATTTCCCATTACGACAGCTTGTATCCGAGCTTTGACTATCAAGGGGTCGATCCGGTATCAGACAGGTTGTTATTCCGAGGCCGTCAATCTCGTTGCCAGTGGGAAAGTTCTTCCAAGAAAGTTGATCACGCATCGCTACAAGTTCGAGGAGGCCCTTGAGGCGTTCGAGGTTGTGAGGCAGGCCAAAGAGAACACTCTCAAAGTCGTCATAGAAGGTGTGCCCAAATAGTCGTGTCTCTCCTATAGGTCTCTACTTCGACATGAGAATATCGATAAAATCTTTGTCCCAAAACTTGAAAGCCGTCTGTAATTCATGTGACCTGGAATCCAAGTAATTTGAACCCCATATACTTGTCACTGCTCAGTATGGACGAAAACATATGCATATCTTACGTCAGTGATTATATCTGAATAGCATATGGCCAATGGAAGACTCCCATCCACCGCCTGTCATCCCCAGCCTATTCTGAGTACCTGATGGAGTTTCCCATGTTTCATATCGATCATAATGAGCTACTTACACCATACCATCTTGAAAATGTAAGAACATTCGTCTGGTCGTGCGCAAGCCAACGTCAGCACCAAACTAAGGTAGAGAGGCGGCCGGGGTCACAGACGCCCGTAGTGCTGTTTCTTCCCCGCATCAAATTGGCCCCTCCCGGCCCGGGAGCCTGTCAACCACCGGCCTCATTCGCCGGCCAATGTGGTGTAGTACTGTAATCCATCACTTCACAAGTAATTTTGGTACAAATCTCTCTGTTGCAGCTTAAGCTGACCAGCAAACAATAAGTCAGACCATCATATCACAGTTTCACCCTTGCCATCAACCCGCCAACAGCCTCTTAGCCCCTGAGACGCAACAGGACATCCAAGATGGTTCTTCCAAGCCACCCAAACCCGGCAGCGCCCGTCATCGCGCATTTTGACCTGACTGGCAAGACAGCCATCGTCACCGGAGGAACACGAGGCATCGGCTTGGAAGTTGCCCGCGGACTCGCCGAGGCCGGCGCCAAGGTCGCAATCACATACACCAGCACCGACCCCGCAGAAGCCGATGCCACGGCCGCCAAACTATCTGCATCAGGTAACGGCGTGCTTGTCAAAGCGTACAAATGCAACGTCCGCAACAGGGCGGAAGTTGAATCTGTCATCGAGACTGCGACAAAGGAAGTCGGAGGCGGCAAGCTCGACGTTGTCGTTGCCAATGCCGGAATCGCGGACCACATCCCTGCCATTGAATATCCAGAGGACAAGTTCCGTGATATGCTGGACGTCAATTTCCACGGGGCTTTTTGGACTGCGCAAGCTGCTGCCAAGGTCTTTGAGAGGCAGTTGAAAGGTGGTAGTGATGGTCGAGGGAGCATAATCTTCACGGCTTCAGTTTCCGCCATCTTGGTCAACGTCCCGCAGAAGCAGGCGGCGTACAATGCTAGTAAGGCGGCTGTGGTGCACTTGGCCAAGTCATTGTCTGTCGAGTGGGTTGACTTTGCGAGAGTGAACTGCGTATCGCCCGGTTTTATTGCAACGGATAGTAAGTTCAATCTCGATACCATGAGTCTATTGAGTGATGAAAACTGACATTGGTAGTGCTTTCGGTGCATCCCGAGGAGTGGAGGAAGAAGTGGTTCTCCATGATTCCGAGCGGTCGACTCTGCGAACCTGCTGAACTGAAAGGATCTTACGTGTATCTGGCAAGTGGCGCGAGCAGTTACATGACAGGTATGTCTCCTCAATTCCAGGGAACACTATGTTGCCATATCAGCTAACAAAACTAGGCGCAAATCTGGTTATTGATGGCGGATACACGTTGCCGTAGATGAGCTAGAGTTTAGAGTTCAAGGAATCGCGTAGAGACTCAACTAGACTCAAGCCGCCACGTGAAGGAATGCCATTTGGATCAGGCCTTGACCTCTTGTGTTCATTCGCCACGTTATATATTATGCGGAATGAATAATTGCAACATCCACAAACGTATCATTTTATGAGCTGCTTCCCGTCTTGAGCTCTCTAATGCTATAAGCTACCTGTGATCCCATCCTATTGTAAGAACGAAAGGCACATGGGTCAAGAGCTCAAAACAAAACTATTCTCCTTAATTAGGACATTGTAAAGCCGCCCCCTACCCTACTACAGGTTGGGCAAGTCAAAACGCCATCCCGAAAGAGGGCCCACACCCTGACCCGCCGAGGCCCGGGTCGTCCGGAGGGTTCACGATGGATACCCTTGGTGTTGAATGTGGATCGTGCCCTCACCTCACGCACAACCTGGAATCCATCAGCTTCAATCCACCCGACAAATCTTCATCAACCGCATCAATTGCCCGGCTAGCTCAATCGGTAGAGCGTGAGACTCTTAATCTCAAGGTTGTGGGTTCGACCCGTAAGCACCAGACGCCTATCCTGAATGTCATCGGACATTTAACTAATAGTAATCAGCCACGTCGGGCTCAATTCCCGTCAGCGATTAAACTAGCAATCATCTTTTTTTGCTGGTTTCTTCTTGAACAAACACTACCGTATTCAAAAGTAGGCTTGAATACCGCCGGCTAGATTTAACCTCACTGATCTTGGCTATTCTTTTTGGGTGATACTCATCCTCCGATTACCACAGATCATCTCCCTCTCCCTGGTCTTGGCATCATCATCAAGGAACCCAATGAGACTGACTTGACTCCAAGACGCTCTTCAAATTTCGCCATGGCTGCAGGGTTCCCCTCCATCTCATAAGTCTTGCCCAGTCCAGCTAAGAGAAGGTGCCACACGACGACTTTCTCCAAAAAACCAAGCATCTTGGCAGAACTTGGCATCGCGGCGGATGACGCTCCGGTCCTTGCAGAAATCAAGAAAGCGGGAGCTATCTCAGTCTAGTGAGATCCTGCGCCGAGAGAAAGATCGTCGCAAGGGGTTGTAGTATCGCGGGTTGAGCCTAAATGTCACGCTTGTTTCGCTAAGGAGGGTGGCAACGGCAACTATCTCGATTGGTCGGTTATAATTGTGGCGGCCAGGCTCCCGTTGCTTGGCTGAAAGGAACGTTTCTATAAGATCAAGCTGTTTTGAGGATAGATTTTGTCCTCTGAAATCATTTGATTCTGTGTTTAATGTGATCATGATGGGGTTGTCTTCGCTTATACCGCCTTGGAGTTACCTCTTGGTGGTTACGACTATTGTTTCGTCAATGACTGTCAACAACAATGCTGATGCTCAATCTTCTTGGATAGTTCCTTGCCCACTCACCAATGCAAAGTTCGAAGAACAATGCCCATTGAAGCATGATCTAGGGAAGGCTGCCCAGGTCACAGATTGGCACCCGTGGACGCAAGAGCCGGTATGTGTCGGCCCAAAGCCAAACACGACACAACAACACTGCGCTTTTATCAAAGAAAACTTCCGCGGGAACAAAGGACTTCTCATCATCACAAGTCCAGAGACTGCAGCCGGTGATGTCAGTCTCGTTGAGGATATCGACTCCCAATGGGCCAATATTCAGCCTTCACCTGAGTCGGCCGACCCACTCCCCTTCAAAGTTGGGACAATACCGGGTAAAGGTTTAGGAGCCGTCGCGAACATCCGCATCCGCGCGGGACATGTGATCTTGAGAGAGCACCCTGTCATTTTGAAATTGGCGCAAGTATCTGATTCAATTAGCTGGATGCAGGCTCTTTGGGTGCTTGAAGAGGGCTTCATTCGGCTGCCGATAGAGGATCAGCAGAGTGTGTTTAATCTTTCTAGGAGCACCGGGGGCCATGTTCTGGAAGATATTATCCGAACGAATACGTTTGGCGTAAGCTTCAATAACGTTGCACATCTTGGACTGTTTCCAAAGGTCGCGGTAGGCGATAAATTTCTAGCATCTTGTTCCAGCTTCACTGACACCAATCAGAGAATCAATCATGCTTGTAAGCCTAAGTACGCCTGCAACTTTCTCGAGACAACATAGGTAAAGATAGAGTGCTTACCAAAAGCTAGTGCAATCACCCGCTTCTCACCCCGGACATTGGAGCTAGAAATCGTGGCGTACAAAGACATCATGCCGGGCGAGGAACTAAGCATCAGCTGTAAGAACCCTGAATCCGTCCCGCGCAGTCATTTGTACAGGACTAATGCCAGGAACGTACAGACTCGATGCTAAACATGCTGTACCAAGACCGGCAAAAGGCTCTTCAAGAGTGGGGTTTCAACTGCACTTGCGTTCTCTGTAGTTCCCCTCCCGAAGTGCTGGCCATCTCAGATACCTACCGCAGACGACTGTCGAAGATCTTCTCAGAGCTCGAGGACCCGGTTCTCGCAGGCTCGCCGTCTTTGGTTGCGGAGCTGATCGACGAGCTTGAGGATATCATGACGAAAGAAGAGTTGACGGCGCAGGCGGGCGAGTTCTACGGCATAGTTGCTGGGGTGTACCGTAATATGGGGGAGATGGAGTTAAGTAAGAAGTATGCAAAGTTGGCGGTGGAGAAGCTGGTGGCCTTTGCGGGGTACGACGACGAGAGGACGATAAGGGCAAGGGAAGTTCTTTTGGAATTTGGGGGAACGCAACTCATCACGGGGTAAAGGGTCGCGTTGGGGAAACGTTGGGGGCGGCGCGGTAGCAACACTCAGACGAGCACGCAGTTCACGGATCAAAGGGGTATAAGTGGCGTGTGTTCTCTGGAACCGGGGGTTCATGGTCCTCAACTCGGAGGGGGTGATTCGTTTATCCCACCCCCGTCATGGCCCATGGGGAAGGAAGGAGGAACGTGGCATGGCACTTTGCCTGGTCCGGGGAAGCGAGCATGTTGACAGGTTGCGGAGAATTTTGTGGTGGAGGAGGATTACTCCGGTGCTGCGGGTTGCTTGACGGATTGACACGTTTTGGACCGGCTATGCGGCACCTTCGTTGATGAGATGGCGGCAGCGGGCCGGGGTTGATGGTTCATGTCATGTCTCGATTAGGTTGCGGGAGGGTGTCTCCGTTGCAGCATCCCACAAGGGCATGTTGTTTTCTAGATGGAAGAGGAACATAATATCAGACCGTTTGAATGAGAAGTATAGATGCGGGTCATTGGACTTGAGGCTCTAGTTGGAGCCCATCTTGGCGATGCTAAGTGGCTTGGAACCACGGTTGCCAAGGTTTCTTGGCGTTCTTTTGTGAACGTCGACTTTCATCGGATGCTCAAAGGCATCTGATGTTTTGTTTTTAACAGAACATGACCAAACAAAGAGAATAGACATTGAAATTTGGCGACTGTGTACGGATATCTGTGTGTTGCGATCCAAAGACTAAAGACATTGGTTGTGAATCAAATTCGCTCATAGAACAAGCAATATGGCGATTGAGTTGAGGGCTGGGTCTTCAAATGAAAGACAATGCTATTGTTTGACACACAAACTCAGAGTCTGTTTAGCGAGAGTCACCGAGTGGTAAAGGTATTTAGTTCGCTAGTATCAGCAAGCATCCCCTGCCTGCCCATGTTCAATTGCAATACATCAAGCAAAATTTCGGATACGACATACGCACTGATTGTCACGTTCAGATCTCACTCACATAGCAGCTATAACCCCAACGGAGGAAATAAGAGAAAGACAGCCAGTACCAGTCATGTGCATCCAGTGGATCGCCTCCGCAAACTGCACCGGCGCCGTGGGCGGGAATACTCCGCATGACGGATGCAAGGGCGCACACGCCGCGGTGGTACGCCGCGAAGTCTGCTCATCGGCCCGCGGGCAGTGCCTGTGCTTCTTCGGCTCGTGTAAGAACATCGTCACGCTGTCCGCCGAGGACCAGGAAACCGTCAATGCGCCGTGCGAGGTTTGCGGTGTGGACATGGACCCGGAGCAGATGATGCTGTTGAGGATTTTTGACCACGCTTTTGCTGCTGAGTGGGATGCCGCCTTTGGGGAGAGCCACTATGCGACATGCACCAACGGTATGTGGAGGTCGTTGGTCAAAAAAAGAGTAGGGTGGTGAGTCTCGTCGTCCGTGGGTGAGTAATCTTGTAAGGATTTCCAGGGGAATGGCACAACGCGGAGAAAGGGCGAGACTTCGGCGCCAAGGATGGACTGTTACATGGCCGATAGCCCATGTGAGCGGTCACAAAGAATCTGCGCGGGGAGAGCATACAAATCAGGTTTCTGGGACCGTTGGTAAGTGCCGCTAGTAGCGTTGCAACCGTCGATCAGTCGGATTCGCTCTCTGTTCTGCCCTCCGAAGCCGGTCTGAGTTTGAACGAAGGATCTCCAGTTCTTCACCAACATGGAAAGAATTTGACCAATATACTTAGTGTAATTCAGGGGAAAAAGTTCTTGTTGGCATGCCGCCGCGTGGGACGATCGTATGAGGTCTAATTTACCAAGACGTGAAATACCCGCAAACCTGTAGGTTGCATGCTTGATCCTGGGTGGCTGGGAGATGCCTGTTGGACTTCCTCCGCTTCCTTCGCCATGTGACGACCCTGACGGGTGGACTCCGTCCGCTTCGTGGGTGACAAGAAGCACCGTGTTATTGAGAATGTGCCATTTAAGAACATGGTGTGCGTCTGTGTCCTACGTTGCCTGCTACTTTTTTGGTGTGTGTGGAAGCGTCAATACCTGACGCGAACTGTAAGTTGAGCGCTTAGATATTCCAACTCCAGTTTTCCCCATACCATCCCCATTGAAGGAAGCTTTCTCCGTGGGGTCTTTGGGGTTGAAAGGAGGCCCATGATCCATCAAGGGGACTTGGGGGTCGATACCAAGACCGTGCCCTAGGATGGGGTTGGGAAACTTGGAATCTGGCCGAGATGCCCTGGCGCTGTCGCCGGATCTTCCCCAAAGCTCACGAATCACTAGGCATATCAAAGCATCACGGCGCAGATTATCGTTCCTCTGGTTGGCCAAGTACGGACATGTAAGCTTATTCTACGGGGTCAGAGTCACTACGAGATCCATCTTATTTGGCTAAAATGAGGGGAGGAGACGAAAAAATGGGCACCGAGCCGAGGGATATGAAAGAAAAAGATATCGAGAGTCACTGTGAGGGGGAACCGAGAGGCGAATATCGTCGGTCGAACCCCGATGGGCCAGACCTTGTCGGAAGCTAATGACTGCTCTTCTGCTGAATGGCTGAATTAGCCAGTCTCCGTTCGGGCTCTGGCTCTGGCGCTCTGCATCTTTTCACGTCTAGGTATCAATAAACCGGAGCAGACCGGGGTGCGATGACTCGATTCCAAAATGGCTTCGAGGCTCGCGGGCGCACTCCGTCTTCGCCCTCACGGAAGATGGCCGAGCGGCAGTTGATGGCCCCGTCGAGTTAAGCCCGAAACGGTCCATTCGGGATCCACCGGCCGGCGGCGAGCTGCGAGCTGCGAGCTTGCGGAGTGCGAACATGTCGGGTATCCAGTTCTTTACGCAAGGCAGCTTGCGTTAGCACTTTAGCCAGCGACGAAACAAGCACTTTGAGATATGGGGATGGGGGGGAATCTTGCGTGTTTTTGTTGGGTTCCACGCGCGCAAACGGCCGTTTGGACATGGATCATGGGCCGATGATGGGGCTTTTGCGAGTGGTTTGTCTTAGATTTCAACTTCCCCCCTCCTCTTCGCAGTGTGCTTTGCCGCCTCTGCGTAGACCGTGTCACCGTACTCCAGTCTTGTTCTCCATCTTCCTGGTCCCCTCTTCCTCCTGGAACTCATCCGTTTGTCAGCAAAACTAGCGAGCATCGGCCGTCGACGAGTCATATCGCAGCCAATGTTTCTAGAATTCTTTGAGGAGGGTTGCAGTGCCAGAGTGGTGTGTTGCGGGGAATTGGTTGCTCATCTGGACCATCTCATCTTCTCCAAACCCCAAAGCGCGGAGAATGCGGAGCCAACTCCTATATCTGCCAGGGGTGGCACAATAGCGCCTACACACACAGAGAGCAACGCAGTCATTGCACACACAAACTCACCCGCAGCCTAGGTAGGTAGTCAGGCAGTGTATTACTGCAGTCTGTCTCACAGTGAGAGAGCCAAGGACACGCGAGCAGTCAGCCGGACCGCAACTTTGGATGCCGTTGAGTAAGGTACCTCAGTAAACCCTGCCGCCAGGCCCGACTTGGCCAGCTCTTCAGGTTCCTTCTTGGCAAAGCCCAGACGCCCAGCCGGGGGAGACATCACGTCACTTGGCGCTGGCTGATCGCCCTTGGTGAAAAGTCTTGGTTCCAATCCAGCGACGCGGGACAGCAGCCTGCCGGCGCAAACAAGACTTGAGGCGTATTTCTTGTCCCGACCACCACCATCAACGTTCGCGCGCGCCGTCGGGGCGCCATGGAACAAGCGGCGTAGCTCCGTCTGTCGGTTTGGCTAATGATAGAGCAGTTTACGAAAACTTACTGCATGGAATGGCATGTAGGTGTGTTGCATTACGGAAACTTGCGGGAGCCTCTTGATCCCAACGCGTCGGTTGAGGCAAGTATAGGCTGCCTCGCTAGTCCAACGTATGTCGAAATATGAAAGCGAACGAGGGCGGCATGAAGACCGTGCTGCCTATAGCCACGGTTATCCTTAAGCTAAACCAACCAGTCATCCGATGTCAAACAGTGGTTATCCTCGCTTTTTGAGGGGCAGGTGAACGCTTTTGAGATTTGAGTTTTGTATCAGCGCGTTTTTCCGTTGATTCACTTCTTCCTTGGTCCCCTTTTTTCCTGCTTTTCCGTCAACCTGCACTTACATCAATTCGACTCGGCGGTTCTTCGCTGTGATTCAGATTGTGATATCTCGTCCCAGCAATGAGTAATTCATCAACACATTTTCCTTCCTTTTTCAGCATGCCGAAGATCCGAGAGGATAACGTGTGCTCTGCCATTGCATTATCAAAGTGGATAATCAGATAGGTCCTATGCGGTGACACAGTTACAGGTGTGCCCGAGAAAAACTACGAGGGTTGACGAAGGTCACAGTCAAGATGGACAATAGGCAGTGGCTCTCGTGAGTACGAGCTGGAAAAGGCCGACGGAGATCTGACTGGCACTATCCTCGTCGCCTTTCCATCTTCCTTCCTCCCGCCTTCTCCCCCCTCCTGGCCTTCCTAGTCTTCCTATGTTCCTAGTCTCCCTAGTCTTCCCCAACCTACCCCAAACCCGCCCCCGGCGCGCGGTTGGCATGGCCGGATTTGGGCAAGCTGCCGCCCACTTCACGACCTTGTTCGACCGCCGCCGCTCGCCAGGTCTCCTCCCCACGCATCTCCATGTTCATCCCCATACTGGTAGCCCCCATCTCAAGCCACCCTTGCTTAGTTTCGTAACAAGGACACCGTCCGTTCATTCCTTCCCCTCGTAATTTTTTTCACGATGGTGGAACGGAAGTTGAGCGATTGGCCAGTCGTCGGAGACCATCCACCCCGACATCCTCTACCCTTCTTTTCCCACGGGGTCGCATTGGCCGCTGGCTGTCATCTCTCTCTCTGGAGCGGGGACGGGGGGGATAGGTTGGGTTGGTCCACGCGAAGATGGGATCTAGTGTGATGTAGAACGAGGGAGGTATGGATCTACGTGTGCCCTCCTCATCCTTCTCTCCTCAGATCTAAGTATTAATAGGAACCACTCCTTTCCCTTCCTCGGGTTTCTTGTTCCTCAACCGTCGTGTTCATACCCCAAAGCCCACGCACCTCCTCCCACACCTTTCTTGTCCATCTTGAATATCCCGTGCGAGCAAATCAAATACCATCAACATGGCAGGCGGCGGTGTCAAGAAGCCCATCAACATCTTCAAGTTGGGCGACCTCGGTGAACCCGAGGGCGTCTTCAACTGGCGGCTATGGTTCGCTGTCATCTCCTTCGGCCTCATGGGCGCGGCCCGTGGTGTCGATGAGGGTCTCATCTCTGGCGCTTTCGGTTCCAAGGATTTCCAAAAGTTTATTCACTATGATCAATACAGCGCTGCCGAGAAGACCAACATCAAGGCCAACGTCTCTGCCATGGTTCAGCTCGGCTCCGTCGCTGGTGCTCTCTTGTAAGCTTGGCTACCCTTTCCCTCTTCAATGTCTATTCGCAGAACTCTCTCTAACCACTGATGCCACGTACAGTGCCTTCGTCATTTGCGATAAGATCGGCCGTATCTGGGCTACCCGCCAACTCTGCGTCATCTGGATCATCGGTATTGCCATCTTCATGGCCAATAACGGACACCTCGGCGCCGTCTATGCTGGTCGTTTCATCGCTGGTCTTGGTGTCGGTCAGACACCCGTCGTCGGCCCCGTCTACCTCGCCGAGATTGCCCCGGCCTCCGTCCGTGGTCTCTGCACCTGTGTCTTCACCGGCTTCGTCTACCTGGGTATCGTGCTCGCCTACTTCACAAACTACGGCTGCCAGATTCACCTCGGTGACACCACCCACAACCGCTGGCTCGTGCCCACCTCCCTGCACATCATGTTCGCTGGTATCATCTTCATCTTGACCTTCTTCCAATTCGAGTCACCCCGCTTCCTCGTCAAGCAGGGCAAGATTGAGGAGGCCACCGAAACCATGGCTCACCTGCGTCACCTCCCCGTCGACCACGAGTACGTCACCCGTGAGATCTACGCCATCCAGCACTCTCACCAGGAAGAGCTCGAGGCCACCAAGGGTACCACCTGGTTCGGAAAGGTCAAGGAGCTCTTCCTCGTCCCCAGCAACTTGTACCGTCTCTACCTCACCACCATGGTGCAGTTCCTCTCCCAGTGGTCCGGCGCCGGCTCCATCACCCTCTACGCTCCCGATCTCTTCAAGATCCTCGGTATCGAGGGCCAGAACGAGTCCCTTCTCATCACCGCCGTTTTCGGTGTCGTCAAGCTCGTCGCTGCTGTCGGCTGTGCGCTGTTCTTGGTCGATGTCATTGGTCGCAAGCGCGCTCTGCTCACGGGTATCACCTTGCAAGCCATTGCCATGGTCTACATTGCTTCCTTCCTCACCCACGTGCCCAAGCTTGGTGTCGACGAGTCCTTTGAGCTCCCCTCCAACCTGGTCGGCGTCAGCAAGGGTGCCATCGCCATGATCTACGTCTCCGGCTTCGGTTGGGCTCTCGGCTGGAATTCCATGCAGTACCTCCTCACCGCTGAGCTGTTCCCCCTCCGTGTCCGCGCCCTCGCCACCTCGTGGGCCATGACTCTTCACTTTGCCAACCAGTACGGCAACTCCCGTGCCGTTCCCAACATGCTAGCATCCACGTCCGTCGGTGGAATCTCGCCCATGGGTACCTTCTGGTCGTTCGCCGCCATCACCCTCATCGGTGGTGCCTGGGTTTGGTTCTTCGTTCCTGAGACTTCTGGCCGTGCTCTCGAGGATATGGACCGCCTCTTCGAGCTTCCCTGGTACAGAATCGGTCTTCACGGTAACGCTGATGCCGAGGCGAGAGATGTTGTGTACAACGAGAAGCAGGAGGCTGCTGAGGGTGTCCAGGGAATGTCTGAGCACGCCGAGAAGAAGCCTGCTCAGGTCTAAAACAAGATGTGTATGAAAGAAGCCCGAGAGGTTTCTAATGGTTGAAAAGGGTATCTAATGAATGCAATATACCCAATAATGACATAAATACAATTCTACCCTTTCGTGGTTTACCGCTCAAATCATGTTCCTCTTCCCTTGTGATGATGTGTCCTCTCTGGTCAATGTCGTGATTGTAGCGCATCACGTATTATGGCCTACATTCAATCAACCCTTGAACCTTCAAAATGTATTTCTTTCGGATTGATTTCACGGATAAGCTATTGAACGTTTGATTTGGGGCACGGATATATGCAGATTGATTGATAATCTTGATTAGATCCAGGGAGGGTCCTTGTCTCGTCTCAACCTCTGACGGTTAATGCTTGAACCTTCGGATGGTGATGTAGAGGATCTGACGTAAAGTAAGGTAGGCACACCCGGATTCATGAGGCCGTCGCCGAGCGGATAATCTGTTGAATGAATCAATCAAGATGTCTTCCAAACCTCAGACGCGCGCTACACGTGGCTGAGTCCGAAAAGAAATCTTATCTTGCCTGAGGTGACACGGCGAGTATTATAATAGGCCGGCTGTTGAGACAAACAAACATATCGGAGTGTAGCTCCGAGTTCGTTTCAACCCGCTATTTGGGCATGGATGTACCCCACGTGCGATCGAACTTATCGCATTAGATACGATGTGCGATTCGGCGAATCTGGACCCAAATCCGGCGATCTGGCCTTGATATCCGCGGCCGCGGAGCATTTACGGCATTGCACGGTAATAAGACACAGTGGATTGTGCTTTCAAAGACCAGCCTCAATAGGTTAGCATTGTCTCTTTCGATGAGCCACAGGGAACGGATTGATGCCCATCGAACTGATATGCAAAAAGCGGTTTTTGTTGCCCCAAGAGCTGACGAGATTGACAGCAATGGGCTCCCAGCCACGCTGCGCCTGTGGCGCAATTAACGTCCTCGACGCAGACACAGCCATACACGAAAACAATCTGTTTTCCTTCAACAACAATGAACGCCAGGCCAAGAACGCGTCCATTGGCGTTGACAGCCGTCCCCTACTCGTCAAAGCTGAGGCGCCCCCAAGCCCTTTGCCCGCTCTTTCCCACTTGAGCCGATCTTGAGGGATCGTCTTTGCCGCTGATGTGGTTTTTTGTTGACCGGCTTCTGGGTCTGGATTCAGTGGGCATCATAGAAAAGATGGGAGACGCTAGCATTGTTTCCGTCGATTATGTAGATTCGTATAATACACGACAATCCCACGCTGCCACGCATGCAATGTGGGATACCGACAATAGAGGTTTCAGAGTGCCCGATCAAAGACCGCTGCGTTCTCTGGTGCAAACCAAGAGGGACACCTTTGAACTGCACCATGAAGGCTTCTTTTCTCCCCTTACTCTTGACTGGGCTAGCAGGGCTGGCGTCAGCCGCCTCCATTGCTGACGCTCCTCAGTGCGCTGTAAGCAGTATCCCACGAGTTTTCCACGAGTCTCTCGCGGGCTTGGTGCGACCATACTAACACTCTCTCGAGATATCCTGCGCTCTTTCGGCTCTTCCCCAATCACCTTGCACCATCTCGAATCAAACATGTCTTTGTGTCGATCCGACTTTCAACAGGCTTGTTGGCGACTGCGTCAAAGATGCGTGCACGATAAAGGAAGCATTAGGTAAGTATGTCGAATTTGCTAGTTAACGCTCGATCATGTGTTGGATTGTCGATGCTGATGCAATGATCTAGCTGTCACAAACTTGACATGGTCATCCTGCGGGTTTCCCCTGACTGATCGGACGAGTACGGCACGATACACGACAATCTTTTTATTCATACTGCCGGTGGTTTTCATGGCAATCCGACTGTCGGCTAGGTTTATGCGTCTTGCGCCCTGGGGCGCAGAAGATACAGCAATTTGTATCGCTTTTGTATGCGTGCCAATCCAACGTTCCAAGCGCGTTCAAGAAGACAGTTCTAATACGGATATAGGCGTTTTTGATACCTTTTCCACCGATCATCTTTGCCAGTAAGTTTCTCCGCTTATCTTTGAGATGATTCGACTAACAGACTTCAATAGTGATGCGATATGGTTTGGGACGAGATATCTGGACATTGCAGCCGTATGAGATTACAATGTTTCTGAAAGTAAGAATCCCACACAGCCCCTATGATTCCATCTTACAAGCCGTTGCCAGCTTCTGTTCGTTCTCCAGCTCTTTTACATCTCAGGACTGGCAGTCATCAAGGCATCGGTGATATACTTGTACATACGAGTCTTCAACATTCAAGGCTTCAGAACCCTTCTTTGGTGCACACAGATTTTCAACTTTCTTCTTGGGGGAGGCTACATCTTGCTCAGCCTCGTTCAGTGCCAGCCATTCCAGCACTATTGGAACGGGTGGGATGGCGAGCAAGATGGCCACTGCGCAGATCTCAACACAATCGGCTTGACGCACGTAGCGTTTAACATTGCGCTCGACGTGTGGATGCTGATTTTACCGGCGACGCAACTGTATAAGCTTAACATGGAGCTCAAGAAGAAAATCGGCGTGATGGCGATGTTCAGTGTAGGCATTTTGTAAGTCTTTTCGTTGATTCAACATCGTTCGCATGCTCCAGTCTGACGACAGAAAAGCCTTACTTCAGTCAGCATTGTACGGATCAAAAGTCTTCTGGTCTTTGCTACGAGCTTCAATATCACTGGTACGTGACACTGGTGTTCTATGATGAAATTTCGAAGCTGAATCTTATACATAGCCGAGTGCCTTTGGGGTATTATTTGGTCCTATGTAGAGCTCTGCGTGGGGATCTTCGTTGCCTGCATGCCTGCCGCCCGACAGCTTGCGTGGAGGTTCTTCCCCAAACTTGTCAATTACACCCGGGAATCACTTACGGGGTCAAGTAAATCGAAGCGTGAGGTGCAGAACGAGGAACTCACACCTATCGCCAAGGGCAGACAGTCCTCAAAGTCAGGCACTTTATCGTCAAACATAACGCAATCGAACGCAGGGTCTGTCATGGACCCCAATACACCTCGGAGCGCAACGTTTGGTTATCCACAGTCAGATGATGTCATTATGGTTTATGGAGGAAAGAAATGAATTAATGTCATCGGGCGGTAGGGAACCGGGGTATTGTAATTACGAGTGTGTTTTGTTAGACTTTATACCAGTTCGAATACCTATTGAACATCACACCAGACGCAATCATACTTACTATGTCTATCCACAATCAAGACAATCTCGAAAGGTCGCACATTCGTGTGGATGTCCTTTATTTACCGGAGAATTCATCTCAGAACCACTGGCAAGCACCTATTCAACTCGTTGACAATCCTCCTTTCAGCTTATCAAACCGAATGTCTCAACTACAAAACTTTAGTCGCTGCACAATTGCATCAAGGGATCCAGGTAACGTCCGATTTCCAACGTCTTTCTGTGGTGGAAAATCAATCTTCAATGAAAGGAAGGCGGGTTGAGAACGGTTGTGACTGCCTAGTTGCTTCATGCGCTTGAGTTACGAACTTTTCACTATCGTTCATTATTTAACTACATGGAAGGTTGAATGTGGGTGCGTTCATCGACACAACTTATGCCGTATTGATCTTGCTACACTACGCAGTCCTTAGTTAGATGTAAACCATGTCTCTATGCCTTGTGCTTGAATTATGTCATTTAGACATGTTCACGTCGTTTATGTTTGCAACGCGGTGTCAACCTCGGATATGCGGGCCTGAGCTTGTGAGTAGAAGGCACATTGTCGAACCTCTATGGGGACTTCGGTTCAGGGTTCGCTATGTTCTCATCTCCAATTCCCCGTCGAGGAGATTATCTTTTGCTCTGTATCAATTATTTTTGAGTTGTCGTGAAGAGAGGGTGTTGTTGATGGCACTGATTGCTCCCCCGGTGAGCAGGATAGCAATACAGCGCAACTCTCCTGGAGACAACCTTCTTGTTATACACGTCAGCAGGGAAAGCCTTTCAGCCAATACGAAACTCGATAACGTGTTATTGAACTGCGTATGTGTATGGAAGGGTGAAGTTGGTGGGCGTAGCCTGTGATTCCTCCGTTGGTGGTAATTAGGTGGGTGAAAGGGCTGTTCGCAGCGGCCCAGATCACCTTCTAAATCTCTTTCCCTGCTGTCAATACTTCCATCAACCTAGTGAATGATCAATTATCCAACGTGTGAGATGCTGAGTGCAGCGAATCAGCCATAAGTACGCCGTGGGACGGATTATATCTAGAAAGTTAAGTCCGCTACTAAAGCACAGCCACGTTGATATCATAAAGTTACTTGGAGGGAATCTATTGGCTGGTAACCAGGATAGCACATTCTGCCTCGGTACATGTACGAAAGTAGTAGTTTACAACATATAATCCACTTCAGTCTCAACAAGATGAACGAGTCACAGGAACTCCCCGAGTTCTCATTGATATCGTAATCATAGAGCCTGAGTTCGTGAACAGTCTTTTCTTACCCAACCCTAGAGTGCCCATTTTCCATGTCTTTCCGTTGCGCAAACACGAGTGGTGATTTGAACTCATGATAGTAATACTGAAAAGAGAGCCTGTCTTTATCCAGCCTGCTAAGCATTGTTCGCTCTCACATCCGCGATGAATACCCGGTCTGACCTGCTGCCCCGGTTAATGAACACCCCCCATCACTCGAAAAGTTCCTTGGAGAAAATATGTGTACCGTCGCAGTAAATATTGCAAAACCAAATTCAATAGTAAAGATTTCCTGGTGTTCCCCGTCGATATCATAATCAAGCTATCATGTTTGACGAATAACGCTGTAATTACTTTCCTATCGTCTCTCGATGATGCGCTGGCTCTTGTCTGTCAAAACCCATTTTCATTAATTGTACTGCTAACTGACTTTCATTATCTGAGGTCGATATACACTAACTCAACCACGTCATTATCTCGCCTGTTGAAAACATCTCGCATCGCGATATCTTCCGTGCTTGGAAGGCTCAAAATATTCCTGCAGGCTCAAATCATGTTGGTAATCGGCTGCTTCAACTATGAAAACGAGAGCATCTCTTCAATCGTTAGTGGCCGTGGTTTCCGTGAGATTGTCTTGACTGCCTGGAGCGTCTCGAGTCTGCAGCTGCAACCGAGTGATACGAGGCAAGGGACTTGTGGCAGTTGACGCCGCAGTTGTTATGATCCAGCTTGTAGTGGTTGTTATTGTGTTTGATCACATCCTGCGGGGTGTTGTGCTCTCCTCTCGACGCCCTCGAAGACCTCTGAACTCCATAATCGTGGCCATTGTTATGGTGGTCATAGCCGTTGCCGTTGGTATGGTAATTGTTGCCATGGTAATCATTATGATGGATATCATTATAGTTGGTAGGATGATGGTCCTTGGGATAGTAGGTGTTGGTCCTGATGGTCCTATCGTCATAATGCCCGTTGTTATGATTATAGCCGTTGCCATTCACATGATAGTCCTTTGGATGCCAGTTGTTGTACTTGTCATCCTGGTGGTTGTAGTTATGATAGTCCTTCTCCCGAGCGATTCTCGAATCCTTGGATGCAACGGAACGGTAAGAGGCCAGAGAATGTTTGCAGCCCGAGCCACAATCGTGGTTGTCCTGCTTGACGAGGTTGTCCCTGTACTTCCAGTCATCCGCCGGTGTGTTGTGTTCGCCCCTCGAAGCGCGGGAAGATCTTTGGACTCCATAGTTGTAGTCATGATGATCATAGTTGTTGCTGTGATAATCTGTGTTCCGGTCATAGTACGGCCTGTGTTCCCTGGAAACCCTGGAACGGTACGAGTTGATGGAGCGATGGCAGTCTACACCGCAGTTGTTGGCGTCAAGCTTGGCTAGGTTGTCTCTGTACTTCCAGTCGTCTGCGGCGGTAACGCCTCCAGCGTGGTAGTCTGGGTCAGTCCATGCAACCTTAGCTTCGCTTCTTGCTTGGATATGAGGCTCATCTCTGGCGTGGATCTCGGGTTTCAGGTCGAAGTTGTCAGGTAGAGCAGCTTCATCTCTGGCCTTGATCTGAGGCTTGTCACTGAGTTGGACCTCGGGTTCCAAGTCATAGTTGTCGAGCGCAGCCTCATCCCTGGCTTTGATCTGAGGCTCTTCTCTGGCTTCAATATCAGTCTCAAGATTGCCGTTGTCCAGAGCGGCCTCATCTCTGGCTTGGATATGAGGGGAGTCTTGTGGTTGGGTCTGTGGCTCAAGGTCCCATGCATCAATCGCGGCCTCGTCTCTGGCTTGGATCTCTGGCTCTTGCTGCCAGTCAGACACATCAACAATGTTCTCTCCACGGGCCTCGATATTGGGCTCCGCATCGGCAGCTTCGGCGGCAGGGTCAGCCCTGAAGACATGAACTGGGGGATGAACGAGGCTGGGGAGCACCGCGACGGGTACTGCGGTTACACCTGCCGTTAATATGGCCAAAGTGATGGTGACTAGAAAGCGCATGTTGTAGGTGTTGCGGGAAAGAGAAGTAGGATATAATCTGATCGCTGATGTTGGTACAAGGGTAGTTGATAGACAGGTATGAGAGGAAGACTCATTGACCGGCCAAGGTTCAGTCAAGTTGGCTTGTGATATTAGGAATATAGCTAAGTGCGAGAAGATATTGCCTGGCCTTTATACTTGTCACTGATAGACACCAGTGAGTACTAAGGAACCAATACTCGCTTAGAACTCCTGAAAAGAAACACATTCAAGACTACCCGAGCCGACTTCTGCATCTCGGCGTCAAAGTCTCATGATCACTATCCTTCTCCGTCGGCCTCCTTCGGGATATGAGAAGAGCCGCTTAGAAAAGCTAGCATAATCGTTGAGTCAACTTTTGAGGTTGATGGCGCCGAGTTTGAAATTAAGCCAACGTGGTAGATTTCGCCTTTGACTTTTTCGAACGGCAATACCATGAGTACAGTCACGCCGCCTATGAAAACCAAGGACTGCCAGATACCAGGATGATAGCCTGGTTGAGACCGGGTCTAGATGCAGCCTAGACTTAAGGGGCAATCCAGGAACCAACTTGCTTATCGCCAGAAAGCAAGGTTCGGGTTAACGCAAGCGTCGTGTGTAATTAAGGCCGGTCTGCATGCTGCGCATAACGGCAACAAGCTTACTTGACCGTGAATTGGAGGACGACGTCCAACTTCACCCCTCTTCCTAGTAGTGAAGTTGAAGTCAAATTTGCCGTTTTCGCGCAGGAGTCGGTCCAGTTGAGGAGAGATTCACGCGAACAAAGGAGCGTAGTGTGAAGCTTAGAACATGCCATTCGGATAGCTCCATGATTGGTACAATTCTCCTAACCTCCTAGACCTAGCTGAAGAATTCATTCTCGACATGGAGCAAACACTAATACTAGCGCGGAGACTTTCGCCGACCTTTTCATCGTAACTGGTAATATGTCGAGTATCATTGATTCATGCGAAACGATCAGCCGTCAACTTTTCGATTCGGTTTGAAAACCATGCAATATTTTACAGCATAGAGAGACGAGCTTAAAGAAGATTTTGCTTGTAAGCTGTAGAAAAAGCCGCACCGTAAACGTAAACGCGTCCGGTCTCAACCAGCTCATCTAAGTGATCCGAAGTACGCTGTTTCAAATCGCATGTCGTTCGTCAATGACATTTTCATGTTGTTGGGTTGACATTTTGGGGCCAGGGTTCCAGGGTGACGGATCTTCTGCAGATCATTGTCCCGGCACGGCGAAAGCTTCTTACACGTGGGTGTCTGGGTGCAGCATTGTGTGTGGCAGCCTCAACTGGTTGGTAATGGCCGCAGAGCCTCGGTCTCCGACTACGTAGCATGCGAAGGTTCTGCTCCAAGCTGTGCGGGCAGTTGCACAAGACTTCCTTCAAGAGTTCTCCTTAGAATCAACTCACCTATACTGAGAAATCGTGCTCATTACCATGTTCACTAGACGGGTAGAATATTCCAATAAGAATGGCGAGAATGTGCGATAAAAACTTAAGCCACCCGACCTAGCTGCTCCAGGGTCATAGCTCCAACTCAAGAGAGCTTATCCAGGGCGTCAGGATGGAAAGCGTCGATCATCATTGACGCTGGGCTCACAGACACTGGAGTTGTATCTAGGCGCGAAGACCTTGAACAGTGCAGGTGCAAGTCGGCGTAACAGGCCAGGCTTGCACATGGTTCTTGGCTCTTCGGACGGTCTCGCCAGCTACTCAACGAAGCTACCCCGCGTTGCCCCTCTTTCCCAAGGGGGTTGAGAAGAAGTCTAAAGAAGGTTCCGCCGACGACGAGGGGCTAAACGGGATGCCGGTGGAAATTGCCTGCCACGGCCCATGACATGGGAAATCCGCCTCGGCGTCGCTTTCGTTGTGGCCATGGAATAGTCACTCCGAGCATCATATGATAGTTGATGGAGAACAGAGTTGGGACGCGAGATAGTTCACAACATGAATTCCGACTGGAGGGTACGAGAGGCTCAAGGAGTTAAGGGTGTAGTCTTCCAATCGCGGCGGCTCGGACATTAAGATCGGGTTAGCGGTTGAGGGGCCGCATGTACCTAGATCAAACCTTGATTCAACGGTGTGTCGTGAATATGGGGAGCGGTAAGACGCGTGTACGATCGTCGGTCCTTACTCATGGTGAAAGTTGAAGTCGGGGAACTTGGCTTGACTGAGATGCGGGACCGAGATGGCGGCGCCTCGACGGACAAACGCGGGAGGTGGGATGGAATTGCATTGCAAAAATCTCCCGAGATTGACTGTCTGCCATGCCGTGAGCCAACTCTCTGGGCCGTAACAGCCTCTAGCTCCAGCCTTCAAGCTGTCAACGCCAAGTTGAGCACCCATAGTGCCAAGATGGGCTTCTTAACGCCAAGTCGTTGAGCCAAGTTAGCTGCGCACTTCAAAGACTACAAATTCTCAGCTCTTACCCCTAGAGTCCATCTTGATTTTTTATGGGAGTTTCTCGTCTACAAACACGTCTAGTATGACCTGGGGATCTTGCTCGCTCTACAGCAGCAAGCTTCCACGACCTTACTCAGCGCAGAGAAAGTCCATCTCAACATCAGGCGCAAGCAGCCTTGCATTGCCAGCCGGCGCTCCCAACTTTGTCCGTTCTCGATCAAAGCTTATTCTACCAGCTTCGAAAGTTTCCATCTGTTCCTCGATTCAAGAGGCCTCATCATCATCGACTCGACTGACGTCCAAGGCGCTAGCTGGCGGGCGCTTGGAGAGACTCTTTCCGAGCAGCCCAACCTCGGACGGGAAGTAAATGCGAGTATTCGAGAGACGAAACCTAGAAGCGAGATGCACTCTAGCACTATCAACCATCACCACTTGGAGCGGAACATCCGGAACGATCACCTTCTTTTCGTCCCATGTCTTGCGGTCGTGGCCCATAGAACTTGCTCGAGCTGTCATGGGGACCAAGCGATTACGCCGCCCACCCGACTGACCCCTCATGATCGTTTATGCTTTAGGCAATGCACCTCGGATTCCGCTCCGGCTCGGAATCATTGATCCTAATCGTTATGGCAAGTAAGAGTCAATTCACACCTGCTGCCTATCATCGGCTTGTCTGTATGGCAGTCTCTGGAAAGTTCCGTAGAAGCTGCCAGGAACGACTTTAAAGTCTGCCGAAATCGTGATTGCTTACTCTTGCCGCATAGAAAACGGACCACACATCTACAACGCGGCAAAGTAAAAAAACAGGCTAATAGATGTTTATAGTCCCGCCCGAGGACAGAGCTGGTCTATGATGACAGTTTACCGAATGGATACAAGAGAAACATCGTTCAACGTCCCGGCTTCCTCGGCATAGTCGTAAGGGGAAGAAGAAAGAGAAAGACGCAAAAGCAAAAAGAAATGATCTCATGTCATGACGGAATTTAACCGTTGTAACTCCCCGAGGTGGGCTCGAACCACCAACCTCCAGATTAACAGTCTGACGCGCTAGCCAATTGTGCCATCGGGGATATGAGATATGATTGGATGATGGTTTGAGAGCGTGTGAGGGCTCTAGAAGGAAGGCCTTTTTCGCCCCGCGCTTGGCCCAAGCTCCTGCGCCAGCTCGCTCCTATCGCCAAAGTGGTCGCGGTACAAGGAGCGTGGACAGGAAGGGAAAGATAAAAAGAAGGAGCGAAAAAGAGCGAACTTTTGAGATGGCCGAAGATGCCTTAGCTCTTTAGATCGTCTCACGGAAAAGTTCCGGATTGCGATGATCCAAGATGTACGAGAAGTTACGTTTCGCACCGAACTCCCCCACTGAATAGCCTTTCTTGATGAACAATTGATGATTGGTTTGTCCAATTCACTGATCTCATGGATCTTGGTGATTTTCCCTCGAACGGAGGACTGGGTTCTGGGATAGCTATGTTGATGAGAAATCGAGTTCGACTGTGTTCCTTACCTAGGACTCTCGTTCTACTCCGTATCCGTACATGATGTAGAAAAAGACGTAAAGGCTGCTCCTGACTAGTCGATCATGGAGCACACAACATAAGACTCCATGTTACCATCAGCCATGATGGTTCTTGTGAGGTGTCTCTGAGACAAAGTCCGATTTCACGAGACTGTCATCTTCACCACTGCAACCACCAAACTCATACAGCAGCAGAGTTGACCCGTGAATATCTCGCTCGCAGTCAAACTTGACCTATGTTGCAACGAGAACCTCTACATCTGCCAAGACCCTTCGTGCAGCTACGCCACCAATTTTCCACCACTGGCGTCAATTCCCCTCATCCCACGCTCAACCCCGCGTAGGTCATCACGCATCATGTCTTCGGGCTAACATCGCCCGCAGGCGATCATTCAAAACATCCTTCAAGAATGCGATCTCACCCTCCAAGTTGGCTTTACATCAATTCCTTTGACCCATCTCTTCCCCCTTACCCGCAACAATGTCACTCTCCGACCACGCGCAGAAGCTCACCAGCACGCTTGAGCAAGCCAAGCTCGTCCCGGGCTCAGCGGCGGTGCTGATACCAGAGGGTTTCAAGCCGACGACCAAGCTCGAGGTTTCGTTCGCGGACAAGGCCGTTGACGCGGGCAACTTCTTCCGCGCGGGCGAGTGCAAGCTTGCGCCCAGCATCTCTTTCGCGGCCGAGGAGGGAGCCGAATCCGGTGCCTCATACACCCTCTTCCTAACAGACCCGGACGCGCCCACCCCAGACAACCCGCAGTTTGCGTTCTGGCGCCATTGGGTTCTACCCGGGCTACAGCCACTCAGTGGGGGCGCGGTCGTTGCGCAGACGAAGCCGGCGTTGACTGAGTTTCTCGGACCCGGACCCAAGGACGAGTGAGTAGACAGACAGTCTCAATGATTCGGGCAGCCTTCGAAAGTGACCTTGCTGACTCTGCCTTACCTTGTAGCTCAAAGCCACACAGGTACCTCTTCCTGCTCTACCGGGAGCCCCAAGGACTGGATCTCAAGAAGGAGGATGTCGGCGGAGAGGAATTTGTGCAGAGGCGCTCATGGAAGCCTGCTGAGTTCGCTGACAAGCATGGTCTGAAGCTCGTTGGATTGAACTGGATGACCTGCGCTGGCGATGGCTGGACAGAGTGAGGCACGATGGCCGGTTTGTCTGGCAAATGCAGCTATGGAGCCCAACATCAAGGCAAGCTGGGCCAGTGAAGGGTCACCACGAGACTGTACCGTCATTCAAGCTATCTGGACCGAAGCTGCACGTCATCAGCTGCTCAAATGACGGCTTTCAAACCTCGCCGGTCGTTCACGACACGGCAGTGAGCTTCCATGGACGGCAAGATTCTGCGGCATCGTCATCGAGAATCATCGTGAAGCTGGTCCTA
>JFBX01000584.1:1526-65244 GCA_001563135.1 Colletotrichum simmondsii | reverse complement strand
TCTAGTTGGTTAGGACGTCGGATTCTGATTGAAATATGATTAGATCCTTCCGTAGGCCCAGGTTCGAATCCTGGTAGGACCTGAATCTTTTGCTCCAAACTGATACCTTTCCTTTTGCTGTCTATGCGGATATTGGGACCGACGTCGAAGCTCCATGATGCATGTCTTGGAAGTTGTAGATGTTCAGTGTTAGAGTTTGCCGTTGCTTAATATGCTGTCCATAACAAAAACCATGTCTTGCGTGCATCTTGGATTGTAGTGGTCTGTGCCTGAGCCGCGGCGCTTCAGGAACCCCAACCGCCCGCTGCGATCTGAATTCCAGCGAACGCGTCCCTGAATCGACGCTAATTATTTGCTATTCACCCGTCAAATGTACCTGAAGTGAAATTCGGACCACTTTACTCCACGACGCGTCTTCTCGTCGCGTCTCCCAAACATCACCATGATTCAACGTCGCCTAATCCGTCGACAAAGTTCACTCGCAGCAGCCAAGAGGATCCTGTCACAAGTCGACAGCGAGCCAGATGTAGAAACCAAGAAGCCGACGTCTAGATCACGCTCGGCAGCCACCAAAAAGTGTGCACCTGTATCACCACCGGCATCCAAGGACGCGTCGGAAGAAGACTTCAACCCAGCTCTTCAGGACGATGACGGCGACGATGTGAAGGACGTTATTGAGCCGCCGCCGCCAAAGAGGCGCAAGGTCGAGAAGAATCCCAAAGCTCGAAAAGCAGACACCGCCAAACTCCATGCGCGTCTCTTTGGTCCACCCCAGCAGCAGCCAGCGACGCAGGATGCCTGCTGCTCACCCGCCGCATCAAGGACGCACGCCACCTCGTACCACCGCCCCCTCCTCCTAGACGGTCAACCAGGCCGGCGCGGGCGCGATGCTCTCCTCGGTTGGTTCGACTCCATCAGCACAACCCGCGGCATGCCCTGGCGCAAACCCTGGATCGACCCTGCAAAGACTTCGCCAAACGACGCCGCCGACCTCCGCAGCGCCCTCGAAAAGCGCGCCTACGAAGTCTGGATCAGCGAAATCATGCTTCAGCAGACCCGCGTCGCCGTGGTAATCGACTACTGGAACAGATGGATGGCCCGCTGGCCCACGATCCAGGATCTCGCGGCCGCCGAGCCTGAAGATGTACTAAGCGCCTGGCGCGGGCTGGGCTACTACAGCCGCGCTACGAGGATCCACGAGGCGGCGAAGCTGGTCGTCGCGGACCCGGCTTGGCGGGGTCTGATGCCCTCCGACACGGCCGAGCTCGAGGCTAAAGTCCCGGGCGTGGGCCGGTACACGGCCGGCGCCGTCGCTGCTATTGTGTTTGGCGAGGCCGCGCCCATGGTTGATGGGAATGTGCTTCGCGTGCTGAGCAGGCAATTGGGGCTGTATGGGAATGCCAAGACGGACAAGGCTGTCATTGATTTGCTCTGGGCAGCTGCAGATGCACTCGTCAAGGCGGTTGCGAAGGACGGACCTGACGGAGATGGCACTGAGCTTTCTGAGAAGGCGCCGTTGAGTGACCGTCCTGGACGATGGGGACAGGCCTTGATGGAACTCGGAAGCACCGTCTGCACGCCGAAGCCAAACTGCGGCGAGTGTCCAGTCACCTCTACGTGCCGAGCGTACGCAGAGGGCCTTCAAATAGCAGCCAAGAAGTCGAGGAAGGCAGCTGAAAAGGTCGAGGACATTGAGGACCTATGCTCGATTTGCGAGCCTTTTGAAGAAGCCGCAGACGAGACCACGCTCTCTGAGGAAGATTCCGAAGCTGAGTCGCTCAAGCGGAAGCCGGCAAAGGGGGCTAAGAAGGGCGTAAAGACGCAGCCGGGGCCGAAGCAGGCGACGTTATCCGCCTTCTTCACCTCAAAGACGGCAAAAAAGAAGGAGGAAGAGGAGGAAGCGCAGCCCAAGGTTGCACAAATCGATGCAAGAACACTAGAAACCATCGCGGAACACGCTCGAAAGTTCCCCCTCAAGGTGGTCAAGAAGGCAGTTAGGGAGGAAGAGACCCTGGTCTGCGCGGTTCGGCGCGGCGACGACGGCCGATTCCTAATACACAGGCGCCCAGAGAAGGGACTTCTCGCCGGGCTGTGGGAGTTACCTAGCCACACGCTGCCGTCTACCAGCGGCAACACCGCGACGTCGCGGAAGAAGGATGCTCAGGGATATGTATCGGGACTCATCAACGGTGACAAGAAGTGGAAGCTGAAACATGCCGGGGAGCTGGGCAGTGTGCCGTGGTTGTTTTCTCACCTGAAGCTTACGATGCATGTGCATCTCTTCGAAGTAGATTGCTCTGAAGACCTCGTCTCGTCGCATGCGCGACATCGATGGGCTACGGTTGACGAGATTGATGAGGAGTCTATGGGGACTGGGATGCGCAAGTCCTGGGCTTTGGTGAGGGAGAGGTACGAGTAGTGTATGAATGGATTGGTCCGCTTTATGCGCCTGCCACCATATAACCAGCACAAATTTCCAAATGGGCCATTAAACCTTACCCTGGTTGGAAGTACTTCATCTTAGGTAACTACGATTTGGGGATGTGCATGAGATGTGACTCTGCTTGGTTGCACTTATGGAATCGCGGGCTTCTTGCGCGTAACAATTCCGGCCCCCATCCAAGCAGCCTGAACACTATCCCGAAGTAAGACGAACTTTCTTGAGCCAGAGCAAGGGAACGAATCCTACTTCGTGCCTCATTGTTGGTCTTGGTGATTGGTTTGATGAAGACGACAGTGAATGAATAATAAAACCTTGACCTGACGGCATGTTGCTTTTGCATCCCGCGGCACGGCATCGGTTAATCAATTCAGTACTGCTCTGTAGATCACTGCTCAGTTTCTGGGTGACTAAACTAGAGGCCACTCCGCTGTCCTCACCGAGTGCGAGCGAACCGTTGCCGTAGAATGTGGAAATATGTGATATTGCACGTAGACATGTACTTTCGCATAAAGATCTAGTGATGTTACCATCCTTGAGGAAACATTAAACCTTTCTCACCTACTACTTGGACAGAATTTATGGTCTACCTTACCTTGACCACCTGATACCAACCATGGCAATATGGAAAAGGACCAATTGAGTGTAGGCCATGTGGTCAGGATATGATTCCCCCTACAATATATTCTCTCAAAGACTACATGGGATCGATAGCATCATGCCAGCTCACAAGTGGGCAACGACATCCTCTTGCGCTACTGATTGTTGAAACCCAGGAAACCCTGCAGAGACCTCTTCATCAACGAACTTCAGATACGGTCGCAGCCCACCAAAGAAGAAGTTAGTGTTGGTCTTCTTCCCGGGAATGTTCTGGCTCAAAATCCAACTGGGAGTCTTAGCGAATAGAGACCCCTTCAGCATGCTGTTACAAAGCTCTACCCAGTCGGATTCGGCTTGCCCTTTAGCCTCCATGATCATCCGCCTCCTTTGGCTACGTGTATGGACTGCTTCTTTGCCCAAGCTATTGGCCCCCTCGCCTTCTGTTGGCTCTTTTCCTGAAAGCGAGCTTTCGGCATACTGTATAATCGACATGATGAAGTTGACCTCTAACTCCACGACGGGTGGAAAATTGGCGAAAGGGCTCTGCGGCCCAGAAATGAGAAACATGTTGGGGAAGCCAGCGCAAGCAACGGCGCCGAAGGTCGTAGCTCCATCGCCCCAGTGGTCTCTCAACGTGCCATTTCGACCCGTCACTTGGATCCTCGTGTAGCTACCGTCGACTGCCTCGAACCCCGTAGCGAAAATGAGCACATCAACCTCGTGAACAGTCCCGTCGGCTAGCTCGACCCCCTGAGGAACCAGACGTCTGATGCCGTTCGCCTGGAGGTCCACCACATCGACGTTATCGCGGTTGAAGATTTGATAGTATCCAAAGTCGCAGAGCGGGCGTCTCGCATAAGCCTCCCGCGGTTTCAAAATGTTTGCCTTGCGAGGGTCCTTGACGATCTCGTCGATTTTCCCGCGTATGAAGTCACAGGCCGCCTCGTTGGCTTCTTCGTTGGTCACGATGTCGCCAAATGCGCTAAACATGAAGCGGAACCCGTTGCCCTGGGACCATGCCTCTTCGAAGGCCTGTCTTATCTCTTCGGGCGTCGCGTCAGTCGCTTTGCGGGTTACCTCTGGGACGCCAAACCCAACACTCGAGGACCAGACGTTGTCCCAGATCTTGTCGTAGTCTGCGTTGATCTTTTGTCGATAGCTGGGGTCGACTGGCCCCTGACCGCTGGGCACCGAATATTGTGCTCGTCGTTGGAAGAGAGTGAGTTGACCTACGATTGGCGCGATTGCCGTCATAACTTGCACGCCGGTGGAACCACTCCCGATTATGCCGACTCTCCTTTCCTTTAGGTTGATGGTATCATCCCACTTTGCAGTGTGGCACGTGATGCCCTGGTATTCTCTCAAGCCGGGAATGTCTGGATAATTCGCTTTGGAAAGTACGCCGAGCGAGTTGACGAGGTATCGAGCATGATACACGGTTCTTTCGGAGCCGGTCCCTGTCGAGGAGCACTCGATCCGCCAGCGGTGTAGATTGTCGTCCCACGTCGCTGACTGCATCTGACAGTTGAACGACATGTACTTTCGCAAGTCGTGCTTCGCTACAACATGTTCGAGATACTTCAGGATCTCGGGCTGATAGACGTAATGGTGCGACCAAGGGTACGTTTGCAGGTCGTCCTTGTCCCAGGAGTAACGATACAGGTAGCTTTCTGTATCGCTCATGGCACCGGGATATCTATTCCAGTACCATGTGCCTCCGACGTCGCTGGCCATTTCGACAGTTCGGACTTCTATGCGCGGTTGCATGCGGGTTAGGCTGTATGTTGCGTAAATACCGCCGAATCCTGCCCCCACGACGAGGGCATCGACCTCGATAGGCTGAGCCATACTGACAACTCAATTCTACTACGGGATGTTGTCGTAAGAATTCTGCCTCGAATAGAGACAAAATGATGACGTCTGTGATATGGAGAGTATTTGCACAGATAGAGGGGTTCATGTCCAGCCATCTTAGTAGATCAGAGAATGAGCGGGGTTTACGACAATGATGCAAGATGTCATCCGCAGTCCAAGAAGCCTCTGGATGGAGGCATCAGATCACGCTTGAACTGTAGCATTAATGCAACCGCAGCTTGCTCGAAAAGGCAAAATCGGCCAGTGGGCGTTAGTCTGATCTTCATTTGGAAAGATGCACTCATGCAGTTCGATACCACCAGCGAATCGGAATCCATTGAGAGAATCATCTGCGGAGAACGGGCCGAACCTCTCTACACATTCAGTGCGCCGAGCAAGACATTGACGTGCCAGTCACCGAAGCATTCGACATCTCGTGTTTGAGAACCAAGTCAACGTTGCGTCAACGGACTTCCGAGTTGAGCCGCGTACAGCGGGCGGGGCAGATACATGGCCTGATGCGCCCTGGTTTTCTGATAACGATGATGAATTTGTAGACGCAATCTAACAAGCAGTCTATTACGGGAATACGACATCTAACGAGCATAGTCTTTTATTCACTGACTGCACGAGGCGGTACCTTGATTTGCTCGATACTTGATATCACGCGAGGCTATTATCGATTGGTCAATGTTAGGTTGACATTTTTCTAGTCAAAGTCGACCTTGACGGGATCTGCCTTGAGAGCCTCGTTGGTTTTGGTTTTCCAGTAGCTTCTTCAGTCACCAACAATGTGCCATATTGACTACATACCGCTCAACATCATGGTGGAAAGTCGGCTTAGCAACGCTTGCCACTGGTATTATTAGGCCGTCGAGTGTTCAGGCTTGAGACAGCACTCAATGTGAACTACAGGCTGGCCGGGGCTATTGAAGTTTGGAAGATCCCATGGTTCACCGCCGCTGATTATTGCGTACCTTATGTTACCTGCGCAGTTGCGGTAAAGAGAAGTTGATGATCATCAAGCACCGCAGGACTTCAGTCAATGAATTCGACTTGTCAGCATGTACCTATCTACCTTTCATTCTAACTCTCAGAGCCAAATCCACGTTAGCGAGCCTTGAACCTTTGTGTAAGGACAGAGCTCTGTCTAGTCAGGTTCTATCTACTGTAAGACCGTTCATAGGTGAGTCTCAAGGTCTATGGTGGCTAGCCAGGACAAAAAGGAGGCAAAACTTGACCGTCGAGGCCGTGAGGCCATGAAAATCAAAAGGATTGGGCCCTAACCAGGATTCGAACCTGGGACCTCTCCCAGATAGTTGTATCCGAAGATGCACCCTAAGGGAGAATCATACCGCTAGACCATCAGGGCAAATGAAGGTGGAGTGGTGAACTCGATGTGTTGCCGAGGCCGGGAAGGGATTTTTGATGAGTTCACGATGTGTGGGGTGGAGTTTTGACATGGATGGCGACGGTAGACAGAAAGAAAGTGGGGCAGAAAGGGCTCACCACACCGAGTCACCGAGGCTGAGTCTTACCGGCGAGGACCCAGCAAAAACAGCCAGTTGAGTCCAAGAAAATAGCAGTTTTAGCAGCTTGACGGAGTTTTAGACCTTTGCTCATCCTGGGGTCTACATGTAAGGGAATGGAAGTTGAAGTTGGTTCAGCGAAAAAACTGGTCATAATTACCAACGCGAAAAATCAAAATACTCGACATGAGACAACAGCAATTGGTAGCGACTTGCGAATTCGTCTCTAACACCGTCGCCCCCTGAGACCCATAGGCGATTTGCTTTTTCAAAGGCACTTTAGTCATTTAGGCAAGCTCTCTCCGTCGTGGAAAATACTGAGCAGTTCGAGCTTCGATGCTTGCAACTATCCTTTGAGTCTCTTAAACATACTCTGACCTTCTGTTCTGTCGACAGCTTCAGCTCGGAGTGAATGACACTTATGACTTGGTGCATCGAGTTGATATGAATAGGGTGGGATTTGCACCTTTAGAGGGCAGTCGACATTCAATCGGCTAAGTTACAAGTCAGCCCGTAAACTTACTTGTCTTGCATGAGCGCCGATGCTCGGCCGATTCGAAACCTCTTCTAAGGTATAGAGAGGTACATGTACTTCAATTGTGACAATATTTGTCGTTGATGAAGCATCAAACTCGTCAAAAGCACGCGCACGGTCAAATTTGACAGCTTCATGACGAGACTCATCCACGTGTTGTCTAGAAATCGTCTCAGGTCATTCCTTGTAAGACCTATATCGTGACTCGTCGCGCTCTAACTTACCTTGGCTACCCTGGCAAATGCTAGCGGGAACGCTCTAAATGAAGTGAAATTCAGTTTCGTCATACTTGATTGATATTGTAATATCTGAGTTCATGCTACATCAACTTCATTGTCTCTTGTAGTATGTACCAGCAACACCGGTCTTACAGAACGTGTAACACATGAGGTTCTATTCCTGAGACCATGGCGAGCATTGTTGTCTTTGCTCGACTAAAGAGTCGCAGTCTACTGATCCTTATGTCACTTCAGTCTGTATTCATTTGGTTGAGGGTTGGCGAGAGTTTGCCAAAAAGTCAAGGTGCTAAATGACACAAGATGCGCGACTTGGCTTCTTTCATGAGAGTGATTACTGAGCGAACCATAGTGTCATCCGTTAATGATGGGGGCGGAAACGAGTTTCCCACGTTGCCGCTTGCCGCACGGCTCCGTAGACTGAACTCGAATCTTGTTTCTACTATTGCGACCGAGCGTCGATAGTAACATGGGAGCTTCAAACTCAATATCGAGCCATAAGTAGGCATTCCTAAATCTTGAGCGTTTCTTCATGACACGAAAAAATATGAGTCACCGTGTGGAAGAGAACAACGCTCACTATTTGCCGTTTAGAGATTTCAAAGTCCATAAGAAGAGGCTTCCAACAGATCTTTTACGAAGTACCGTAGGCAGGAAGGTGGCACGGGATTCTCTCCAATTTCGCGTGACTTTATCAAGTCAGCCGTTGAAATGTTCTGGTTTGAGATCGATCATGCTGCTCGGCATGAAGAGAGCCAACTTGGACAACAAGTTCCGAGCAACATGCCGTTGCACCGCAATACCGATGAAACCTAGATCGGTATTCCTCCGAATAAGAGTTCCTCGAATGTGGTGCCTAATATTTTCCGCCAATTGCCAGCGATTTCAGATTAAAATTGTCATTGACTATGCATAGACTCAATTTGCGAAGTCCGAGAAGTTCGCGTAGCTAGTACACCGTAGAGCTCACACGACCCTAGATTCCTTCGCACGCACGCTTTCAGTGGTGAAATTCTAAACATTGGAAGCAGAGTACAGCTTGCTCAAGTTCCTCTGCGAGAAGCCTGACAACTTTCAGAGATGCGGTGAAGTGAAGCTTGGCCAGTCGGTGACGAGGGTTGACGTTGCCAAGCCACCGCTATTTGCGAGTTCGCTTGCTTGTTGCATTGAACCCAGAATCCTGACAGATTAGCCAATGATTACAAGATCTACGGAACGTCACCGAACGTTCCAACTTTCACGTATTCTGGAGTCTGGACCGTTGTTGAGAAACGATCTGCGGGCAAACATCAAAAGTCAAGAGGAGGCTCGGCCATTGCTTTGGTTCATCTATACCGAGTGAATATCACCACGCCGGCACTTTCATGTAGAAAGCCCTCCATGCCTGATGAAGCCATGTACCGAGCCATGTAATGGGTATTAGGGGGAGGGGCAAAGCATATGCACCTTGAAGTTCCCCCTGCAGCGGCAGTGGTCCGGCGGCAAAACCTGTCTGATGGAGCAGGTAATGCTTTGCTAACGGGCGGCTTTCTCCGCCGAGAAGCACCACAGCGCCCGCCGTCGAACAAGGCTGTGGAGATGTCTGTCATCTGAATGGACGCTACTTGGCCTCGTGAGTCGGCAACCGACCAGATCCTTGGAGTGATGTTCGCTTGGGATACCTTGGCGGGGCTCCAAGTAGGACCATCGGAGGCGGACTGATAGACCGCAACTTCTGTGACATCTGGTCCACAAAGCGTGAAGACTGGGCGGTAAAAGGAGGTAAAGCTGATGGACCTCTGGATCAATCATTAGAGGAGCGCAAGGAAAGCGTACCCGTCACCCGTCATCGCGCGATTTCTCGCCATCATCTTTACCAACCGCTGTCTACTTTACTTACAGACATTTTTTGCGGATGAAAAGTTCCTGTTGACAAAGAGAAGCTCAAGGTAGCACAAATTACGCTGGGGCTGTCTATGTATTTGCATAGTAATACGGGCCTTGGCAAGGGTTCTGGTCTCGGCGCCATGGGTATGATTTGTCCAGGGTAATGAAGCAAGCAAATCGAGGATCGCGGACGGAATGAATTTCCGAGGGCCTAGATCATTTTGTAATCATCACCGAAGCATAGAGCGCAAAGCTGGATCTCTGCTTATACCCGTGTACTTATGTAGTTCAAGGGCAGGATGGATTGGTGTAGAACCTCACTTCATACACTCCGAATAATCCAGGCCGAGTCAGCGCTCTGGATAAAATGTCGTGCAATCATTCCAGACATAAACCATCATCATTCTCTTAATTGTTGACACTTGGTTACTTTCGAAGATCAGACGAAGGTTATTAGGTAAGCGAAGATGGAATCAACTATTGGACCCAAATCGGCCCCCGAGGTGGGAGGCGTTATTGGCCTGCAAAGTACGAGCTCTGCCCTTGAAAGTTGTCCCATGGACAAATCGCCACGGATTCGTCCGAACACAATGATCGCCCTGACGGCATCCCGCCCATCCAGGAAGGGTACGTTCTTCGCATGTCGTATCTGCGGATGTAACTCTGTGCCTGAGGGTCAGGCCTAATGTTGTAATCGCGACATCCCAGCCCACATGCGGCAAGGCAATCTGTACGATGCTTGATCATGGGCGTAAGCAGGTCTGCAAGAGATAGCATAAGTTGACCTATAATCAACAAGCCCCTGTCTTAAGATCTTGCAGCTCATGAGAGTGGCTGGGTGAGGTAGTAGTTCGGTGCGTAGAGGCGCTTGCTGCTGCTTCACAATGAAGATCAGGGGCCAGCCCAGGTCGTTCACCTGAAAAGAGAGAATACAGATAGATTGCGATCAAGACACAACCTCCGCTCATTATACGAGAAACGACAGATGATGCACTATTCGAGGAAACTGGCTCGTCTGTCTGGTGCGGCTGGCAAGAGTCTCCAACATAGAGCTTTGCGTTTTACATACAAAAGTGGAGTTTTCTACACGGGAGCCCAGAGCATGAAGCATGAAAAAGAAGCGGTAGGAGAGTGCCACTCACACAACGTTGATCTCAATGTGGCCCCGACATCCAGATTGGCCCCTCCAGAGTCTCGTGGGCGGTCAACTTGAATGTCGAAAGTCTTGCGAGCCTTGATGGGCAATGTTGATTGCTGTCAGCCCAGGGGGTCTGTTGGTCCAGCCCGGCTTTGGTACTTTAGCAATTCCTGACCGATGCTTATTGTCCCGTAATCCCCTTTGGGGCGCAATCTCGGGGTGGGCTTCTCACACAAGGACATTATCCACTCCTGGGCCATGACCCCCTCAACTAACAATTCTGGCCAGACTGTAGCCGGGCGACTCCGACCCCCACAAACGGCGCGAGCGGCGAGTCGGGGGCCCCTTAAGACCGATTGTGGTTCCTGGGGAGGCCTCCCGGCTCACTCCGAACGGAAGCCGATGAATCTTTAAACTCGGCTCTCGAGGGAGCATCGCCGAAACACAAGAAAGTTCGTCGAGAAACGCCCAAAAAGTCAAAAAACCACAGAGTTTTGGCTGGTTTCTCAAGCAAAACAATGCTCTTTGCGACTGAGTTGTCTCGATTGGACCGGGAACTTCGGCCAGCGCAGCCCAAAAGTGCGCCGATCTATGGGTGCCAGAATGTCTTGGCACACTCTATTGAAAGGTCTTGGCGACTCCTTTCCAGATTTTCCTTGGCACACATCACAACCCATCACGTTTCTGGAGTGAGTGCCGTGGGCACACACACGACCATCCCACAGAACTTGAATCGTTTTCGCATTGGTGGAATTAGGTCCATGACTAGGAGAACCAGGCCACACCAGATCACGCCCCCTTGCCAGCCTGCCGGGCTCATCTGCTATGATGTCCACCCTCATGGGTCAATATTTAGTGTTAGGGTGACAATGTTGAGAGCATCCGATCTCCGCTCTCATCTTCGCCTATTTGTGCCTAGGCCACGGGTTATCCGCATTCCCAGGTAGTTCGGCAAACAAGCGGATTTTCACTCACACACCGCCAGAGCACACAAACCGGTATCCGTTGTTTAACCATGTCTCGATGCAACGGGAATCGGAGCCTCGTCCGACAGGGCAGGCCCAAAAGCGATGGCAACGGTGACATTGAGAGCCTCCTTTGGCCTTTTTCGGATCCCGATGGTGCTGTTTCCGGCCTGCAAGTCGCATCCCACCCGTAATGCCAGACGCAGGCGCGTTGGTGATATATTGTTAGAACTGGAGATCATTTGACTCTATCGCGACTGTCGCATTATGTCTGGCGGGGTATGTCTCGGGCTGTTTGCAATTTAGACATGTCGCAAAAGGACTACCGAACTGATTCAGCAGCTTTGGACTTTGATCCACCACTGACGGAAGTTGAATTTTGACAGTGGCATGCCGCATGTTGGATCTGGTTCAGATGAGCGCTGTCTCAGCGGCAACGTGCTTCTGCCGCACCCCTTGCTGCTAGCGCACAGCCTGCATTGCGCTGGTCCAGCTCTTTCTCTCTGCTTCGGCTCCAGCGATACCCCAGAAAGCTGATTAAGGTCAATAAGCTTGAACAGGGATGGTGGGCATGTGTCCATGGGGGGCAGATTTTGCGGTCAAGGGGGGACTGGGCTGCGCCGTGCACTGACAATATGCTGCCAGCAGCTGGGGGAAATCCGAAGAGATAATAATATCAGACTTGCCACGGGTTAAAAGTGCCATCCTGGGTTAGCCGGGACCCTCATTGTGCGGCAGAGAAAATCAGAGTTTGCGGGATCACGCTCCACCCCAAAACACGTCAGACAGATTTTCCCTAAACCTTCGAGAGGTTATTCGAGAAACGGCTCAACCATGGCTGCAAGGAGCCAAGAACTCACAGACAACTACCGTAGTCCCGATGTCTTGGGTATCAACTCTCGCTAGAATACAAACAGAAACCAGCTAGAATAGTGAGGACACTACCGCCGCACATAGCCACTTTTTTGAGTCTCTCTTCTCCGACGCCAGTCCGTGAGGCCGGGAATTACTCAGGACCGTGTTAACGGGTCTTATCTAAATAGACGTTGGTTCCATCTCGAAAAGGCCCCAGTTCATCTCCCTTCGATATACAACCAAAACCAGGGTGCCGACCAATGGGAGCTGTTCCCGCGCGCTAGCGACGGAAACATTGCGGATTCTGGCCGACAGTCTGCTTTCTACGTCTTTCTGCTCACGGCATAAGCTCCGAGAGCGAGACACACTTTCTGCCAACGGAGTGCTGCCCAGGACTGCAGAAATCCCCCAAATCTCTGACTTCCCATCCGCAATTTTCCCAAAGAGGACTTTACTGTGGATCTCAACTCCATCTTTCTGAACATGGTCTAATCTTTCAACTCACATACCAACCTTGTGACAGCCCCTGACTTGTTTCATGGTTAACCAGGAAGACAGCGCCACATTTTAGACAAATACGACATGCGAGCCTACTCTGGGTAAGCGCAAGTACCGGGTCTGCAAGGCAAAGAAAAGAGTGAAATTCCAACTTGCTCAGGTTCCCCATCTCCAACCCACATCCAGCACGGTCATGGGTCATCCCCTGAGCCCATAGCTGTTGCCAAATTGTCGACAGGAATGCCTCCTTGTCATGCTGTGTACCTCTTCAGGCACCGGGCAGTCTTTCTGCCCCCTCGAACGTTGAAACAGCTTGTCGCTGCGCTGATGACTGCGGCTCGCCGAGGCGCCCGAACCACTTTCTGATATCGGGGTGGATCATATGGACAGGGAAGGAAGGCTCTGCCCGAAATGAATCGACAGACTCCTCGCTAACTCCCCGTCCTTGTCGATTCAGGCAGAGGCGAGGAAGAGGAAGGGGGCCATGTCCCTTCCATCCCATTCCCGTGAGCTCAAGTCAGGGGCGTGTAGCTCGTCCAGGAACCAGGACGCAGACTAGCCACTCGCCAACACTCCCGTGAGCTCCATCGTGGGCCAGACTGCGGGCTGTGAATTTTTGGACCTCGTCGCATCAGTTCACCCCCCAGCCCTGGGCAAAAGCTTGTGTATCCGTGTCACTGTGAGCTGTTCGACCTACCAAGGTCCCACTATCTAAGGTCTTGGCAGTGTGAATGAGATGCAGGATCAGGATGACTGCTGCGGGAAGGGGAAAGTATGTTGTTGAGGAGCTTGGAGGAGAGCAGAATTTCCCAGAATCTGCCCAAGATCGAAAGATATAAGAAGGTTGCAAGCTCCCGTCCATCAAACCTTCTTTTTCTCTTATTCCTCATCACCTTCATCAGCATCTTCCGCTACAGTCTCTCTTTACTCATCCAACTACTCACATTCTTTAGCCCTGGTGGTTATTCATTCGTTGTCAACACTTCCAAACTACTTCCAACTCTACGTGTTTTCTTAAACCAACCACCACATTCAAAATGAAGTTCTCCGCTGTCCTCGCTGCCCTCTCGGCCTCTGCCGTCATCGCCGCCCCCGGCGCCGAGTCCTCCCCCAACAACTTCGGTGCCATCGAGAAGCGCGCCTCCTTCCCCATCCCCGCCTCCAAGGGCACCGTCACCTACAAGTCCGCTCAGTCCGTCAAGGGCACCTTCGATGGTGGCATGAAGACCTACGGCCGTGGCGTCAAGTGCACTGGCCAGGCTGAGGGTGGCGACGCTGATGCCGTCTTCCTCCTCGAGAACGGCGCTACCCTCAAGAACGCCATCATCGGTGCTGACCAGATCGAGGGTGTCCACTGCAAGGGCTCCTGCACCATCAACAACGTTTGGTGGACCGCTGTCTGCGAGGACGCTCTCTCCCTCAAGGGTGACGGCAACGCCTCCATCATTGGCGGTGGTGCCCGCGGCGCCGAGGACAAGGTCATCCAGCACAACGGTCTCGGCACCGTCACCATTGACGGCTTCACCGTCGTCGACTTCGGCAAGCTCTACCGCTCCTGCGGTAACTGCAAGACCATGGGCAAGCGCACCGTCGTTGTCAAGAACGTCAAGGCCTACAACGGCAAGATGCTCACCGGCATCAACTCCAACAAGGGTGACACCTCCACCATCACCGGCACCTGCGCCACCTCCGTCAAGGAGATCTGCACTGAGTTCCAGGGCACCACCCCCGGCAACGAGCCCAAGAAGATCGGCACTGGCCCTTCCAGCGCCTGCAAGTACTCTACCCTCAAGGCCTGCTAAATGGCTCGCTCCTGAGCTGTTTGGTGTTCTTGAGTTCCGGTCTTGGTCGCCAACACAGCTTGCTGTAGCGGCGATGGTGCTGCAATTGCCGCACTCAGTCTCTGAGAGACTGCGAGTGAACTTTGTTTTTGGTTAAAGAACTTAGGAGGGAAGAAACCACCTTTTCTTTTCTGTGGTGTGTAAGCTGATGCGCATCACTTGGCCCTTTGGCCATTCTCTGTACATATGGACATGGGGAACATGTACCTACAATATAATCCTCATGACTTGACTCAACTACTTTGCTTCCCACTGGTGACTCCCAATCGACTTAGTGACATTTGCTTGGCTTAACTCCTTTGCCTGAACATCTCTGCGCGTCTACATCAACATGTGGCTAAATGCCAAATTTGGCCGCATCGTCGGCTTCCCTAAGGTATATGAAGCGGAGAGAAGTGTGCATCCTCATATGATGGTGTAGACGACGCTGGACGACTGTGCTCGCTAGGCAGTGAAGTCGGGCCACTGCAAATCATCTTGCCTAGCAATTTGTTTGGACTAAGCCTCTAATTCTCTCCCGGTCGTTAGAGAACAATTTCCGAGTTCCAAGCGAAGAGAGACCATCTTCGCTTGTATTTGTTGCACAAGCCTCTTTCGACAAGGAAATGAAATACGCCATGCTGAGAAAAGAAACGACTGGTGTATGAGCACTAGAATTGCCGGCGAGAATACTGTAAGTGGTGAGAATCGTTGCTTATCGATGCGATGAAGTCTTCATAACATGAGGTTGAAGAGTGGGGCGCTTGGATCACGAAAATGTGCACCCACCGAGCGAGCAAACTCAACCTTAAAAAAAGCGTCGATCCGATAGATCGGATCTGTCAAATGCAGGTCATCGCAAGTGGCCTCCACCAGTCAACATGGGGAATGTTTCCTCCCGCAAAACGGCGTGGAACTTTAATGCTAAGAATGTCCGTCAACGGCTATCACGGCACCACGTGGACGGAAGCACGGCACCACGGCATCACGGCACACACAACCGAGGCCAAGCTGGGGGTCCTTAGTCTTACGCGTCAACTTCGAGCCAAGTCTGGTCCCATATCCTGGCAAGTCTCCAGAATTTCCAAAGTTGTGGTTCTCACCGAGAATTTCTATTAAATAGCTTCCCTCACCCTCATCGTTTTTGGTTACGGGAAAGACGAACGACCGGCCCACCATGAAAACACTATCATATCATCCCCAAGAACAACGACGACCTCACAAGGCACCGTATGCACCTCCACCTGGACTCCCTGTCACCGAACTGTTAGCAAACCAATATTCTCGACATCGACGGACTAGACTCACGGATGATGATCCGATCTCCCTTCTTCATCTCGCAACTGTTCTTCCCACCGAGGTTGATCTCCCGTGTCCCGTACTCGTCACGCCGAACCCACACGTTCTCGCCGAGAGCTCCAGGCTCACCTCCAGCTAGACCATAGGGAGGAACTGTCCGCCTTTCACTTAGCACGCTGACGTGCAAGTCTCGACGAAACTCGATCTCACGGATGCAACCGTCTCCTCCATTATACTTGCCCCGGCCGCCTGACCCACGCCGAATACCGAACTCACGGAGAATACACGGGTACCGACGCTCTAGGGACTCCGGATCCGTGATTCTAGTGTTGGTCATGTGGACGTGTACACCGGATTGGCCTTCCCAGCTCGGTCCCGCGCCAGCGCCGCCTGCGATGGTCTAGTTTCGATGTGATTTAGTAAACGAAGACCAACGGGGTGAGAAACGATCAATGGCTTACCTCGTAGTACCCGAAGCCAGGCTTTGCCTTTCCGTCAACCATCTCACCTCCATAACCAAAGGTCAAGTTATTGCACGTTCCCTGGCTAGCCGCTGCAGCTTGGAACGCTCTCAACACCACATCCGTTACTCTCTGTGACGTTTCGACGTTCCCACCGACTGTAGCAGCACCCAGCGAAGGAGATATAATCGTCCCAGAGGGTATGATTACGTTGATGGGAGCCAAGCAACCCTGATTCAACGGAATGTCCTCCTTGACTAGCGAACGCAAGACATAGATGATGGCGCTAAAGGTGATGGCGCGGGGTGCGTTGAGATTGCCGTACATCTCCCGACTGGTCCCTGTGAAATCAAAGACAGCAGAGCCCTCTTCGCGGTTGATGCGAATCTTGAGCTTGAGCTTTGAACCATCGTCCATTTGGTCCTCAGCCTCGAGTGGGAGACCATCAAACTGATCGTGTACTTGGCGGAGAAGATTTCGGACCACCTTCTCAGCGTTGTTCTGGATTCCGAGCATGTATTTCTGTTGTTGATCGTTAACTGTTACTTGCTCCGACCACGAGTGTCTTCTCTGGATAGACTACACTTACCTGAACCGTCGGTAGACCGTACTCCTTGATCGAGTCCTGGATGAGCCTGATGCCCTTCTGGTTGGCAGCTATCTGCGCCTTCAGATCGCTCACGTTGTCATTCCAAGTCCTCGTTCCAGAAGACCCAGGGTACGACGCCGGCTTTTTTAGCATGATCTCGGCAAGACCTTCCTCATCGAATCTGCCCCCGTCAACCAGCTTGAAGGATAGGAAGGAAGCTCCCTCCTGCCATATCTCCTTGGAATGCGGCGGCATGGAACCGGCAGAGATGCCGCCAATATCGGCATGGTGAGCTCGAGAAGCTGTCCAAAAGAGGACTTCGTTGGTGTCTTCGTCAATCACTGGTGAGATTACTGTCACGTCAGGGAGATGGGATCCGCCGGCGGCCGGGTGGTTGGAGACGAGCACATCTCCTGGGCGAAGGGAATTGCCCCAGCGCTCGGCCTGGTATGCCACCGCATAGCTCATTGCACCCAGGTGACACGGAATATGCGGCGCGTTGGCAACTAGACCGCCTGTAGGTGAGAATATGGCACAAGAGTAGTCCAGCCTCTCCTTGATGTTGACGGAGACCGAAGTCATCTGCAGTGATCTGCCCATCTGCTCCGCTATGCTCATGAATCGGTGGCCGAATACTGACAGCTGGATCGGATCGACCTCGTCTGTCTCTGCTGGAAGACCGACGGAGCTTCGCGAAACTGAGTCCTTGTCGAGAAGTAGGTGACGAGGAAGTACAGTTGCAGTCCAAGACGGCTGAATCATAATGGTCTGAGTTTGGTCCAGGATAATTGCCGGACCAACGACCCGCTCACCCGGCGCAAGATCTTCGAGCTTGAAGAGGTCGACCTCATGCCACTTGCCGCTTGTGTACAACTTCGTAGTGCTAGCCTTCTTGCTGGTCTCTACTAGTCCAGTCTCAACAGACTTCAAAGCTTGCGATACGCTGGTCACGTTGGAGTCGGGCGTCTTTCCCAACGCGCGAACCCGAATATCCTCCACCAGGATATCGCGGTCCAGAACGAAGCCGAACTCCTCTTCATGGTGCTCGACAAATTGACGGGTGAAATCCCACGACTCCTCAGGTTTTCGAATCATGAGCGAGCTATTGGTACCCTTGTACCGCAGGTTGAGGAACAGCTCGTGCTCGATCTGTTCATCTGAGAACCCCTGAGCGACCAAAGTCGCCGTAGCTTCATCCGTCAGAACCTTGAACTCCCCTGCGAGCTTTTTGTCAGAAAGGTCAGAGAGCTCAGCCGCTTTGGGACGCTGAATCTCATGCGTCAAATCAGCTAGCGCCATGCCGTACGCCGACAAGATGGATGATAGCCGATGAATGACGACGCGCTCTACGCCCAGCGCTTCAGCAACGTCACACGCATGTTGCCCGCCAGCGCCTCCGAAAGTGGCTAGAACATGGTCTGACGTGCGAATGCCTCTGCCTTCTGTGAGCGAGCGTATAGGTCTGCTCATGCTCTCGTTGGCCACGCGAAGGAAGCCGCTAGCGATTTCTTCTGGCGTGAATGACTTCCCCTCTTCAGAGTTGATCTTTTCGGTTAGAGTATGAAAAGCTGCGGCTGCTGCGTCATAGTCGAGAGGTTCATTCTCCTTTGGCCCGAAGATCGAAGGGAAATATTCGGGACGTAGGCGACCCAGGAAGAGGTTTGCGTCGGTGACTGTGAGGGGCCCGCCCTTGCGGTAGCACACAGGTCCTGGATGAGCGCCGGCAGACTAGAGGTTGATGTCAGTTTACGCCACCCAAGAGCTGATTAGATGCTGTGATAACTCACATCTGGTCCGATCGCAAATAGCCCATTCTTCCAATGCAAAATCGAGCCACCACCGGCAGCAACCGTATTGATGTCCAACTGTGGTGTCTGCAGCGTGACCTCAGCCGTCTCCGTTTCGAATACGTGATCATATGTACCCGAAAAGCGACTGACGTCAGTCGAAGTACCGCCCATATCGAAGCCAATCACCGGCATCTTGGTCTCGGGATCATAGCAGGACTTGCCGAAACCGATCACGCCGCCAGCGGGGCCGGATAGAATGGCGCGCAGACCGGAGAAGTTCTGCCAAAGACAGAGCCCGCCGTCGCTTTGCATGAAGAGGAGCTTGCTCGCGATGGCGTCTAGACCGCCTTTGAAACCGCTGCCAAAGTCGCGGACGTAGCGGCGGATGAGGGGGGAAAGATACGCGTCGGCGTTTGCTGAGTTTCCTCGGGATACCATCTTGATCTGGAAGGATATGAGCCAGTGAAGCAGTGCATGAGAGAAGGGGAGTTGATCTTACTGTTGGCTGTAGTTCAGAAGACACGGAAACATCGAAGCCCATGGATCGCGCTAGCTCCGCTACCTCATTCTCGTGATCGGGGTAGAGATAGGAGTGGATGAAGCAAATCGCAACACTCTTGAATCCCTCGGCCTTTAGGTCCCTCAACTGACTTGCCACGGCCTCTGAATCAGGCGTCTTGAGAACTCGAACCGGCTCGCCCGTCAACCCCTTTACGAGCTCTGGATCGCTTTCGATATCAATAGGCAGCTTCTCCGGGTTCTCCAAAAACTCCTCCATCGTCACTCGCTCGTCAACCTCGACGACCTTCTCATACAGGTTCTGCAGCTTGTGGATACTCAAATCAAAGATGTGCGGCCTGGCCTGGTTGCCAATGACGAGCAAATCCCTGAAGCCCTTGGTAGTCAGAAATGCAACGCGCTCGCCTTGTCGTTCTAGCAGGGCGTTCGTCGCCACGGTCGTCCCCATACGAACTGATTCAACGTCAGAGATGTCGAGGGGCTCATCGCGGGATACTGGTGCGCCTCTGTAATGTGCTAGGACGCGTCGTATGCCTTCGGTCGGCGCATCTTTGTAGTTTCTTGGATCTACTGAAAGAAGTTTGAATACCATCTCTGGCTCATCGGAGCCAGGTATGTAAGCGTGCACATCCGTGAAGGTGCCGCCGCGATCTGATGAGAACTCGTGAGCAAAAGACTGTCTAGATACTAGCCGAAAGTCTGTCCATTGAAGACATCAACTAACCTATCGCGATTCTAATCTTCTTTCTACTTGCACCGAGCGAACCCATTGTGAATAATGATGAAATACAGGTGACTGAAAGATGTAATTGTTAGGGTGTGCTGAATCGGTAAACGCTGAACCGATCGAGCTAGACACTTGGACGCTTGAGCTTAATGAAGTTATAAAATTTTGTCCATCTCTCCTACCTAGGAGTCCGTCCCCGATCTAATCATCAGGTTGCGTATCCCCCGCAGTGTTCCCCGAATCGCACCATCCGATCTCCAACACGCAGCTTATCAAGGCTGCCGCATTCCCGAGCTCGGCGCCGGAGGCGAACCCCGAAGCCTCCGAAACCTCCTCCGAAGTGGGGCGGGTTGTCAAGACCTGGGGTATCAGCGACTCGGCTTGCTGGCCCGAGATAGGTACGGCTTCACGAAGCTGAGGATCGTTATTCCTGAGCTCGATGCAGTGCATCTGATCCAGGACTACGACTCATTTGCAACTTGATGAATGGATGAGCTCAAGGCATGGCATCGAACCAGTCAGCCTACCGCAGCCCATACCTTACCTTCCATGAGGTAGCAGCTATCGTGATATCGAAATGACATCTTATTATGGGATGACAGGGGTATCCTAGAGTAGGGGAGCTTGCTAGAAGACTCTCTCTCTGCGGGACGTCTACAGATGTGAAGCCTAAATCCAGTTACTAGGAAGTGGCCGCCTGCAAAAACATGGGAAGTCCCTATGACTGGGGGTCATGCAGCAGGCTCTTGAACCGACTGGATGGTACCCATTGATAATGACGGCTTCGCAACCCGCGCCGTGTGAAAAGCGAACGTTAAAATCGGATCCCCAACCCGCTCCCTCTCGATCAACACCGCATATTGTCTACACACTGCGCTCTTCAACCGCTAATGGCTTTCAGTTGCCGAGTAGAGATTCCCCCTGCCAAGGCGATCATCATGTGTCTGATACCCTGGAACAATCGCGGGATCTTCTGGTGTTGGGCCGAATTGCGGGACGAATTTGCGAGAAACTTATCTGATCTCTAGATATCGGTAGAGAAAGGGGGAATTAGAAGATGCTGTGCCGTTGCTGAAGATTAGATCAACCCAGGGCATGAGATTGACTGCATAAACTCTGGACATGGACTCGATGATATTTTAGTCAATTTTTTCACATCTTTGTATATGGAACAGTTACTCCACATTTGAGCACCACGATACTCTATTCTTTCGAGATGTCCGAGACTCAAATCCTAGAGGAAACCAAGAAAAACATCAGCCACGATGTAAACAACCATGATATCAGCGTCGCTACTTCAACCAATGTCCAGATCGATCGTGCCAAAGTAGCCCGAGTCGTGAGAAAGCTGGATTTGTACATTACACCTGTCCTCTTCATCGTCTATCTCTCATGCTTCATCGACAGAGCCAACATCGGTAGGTATCTCATAGATTCCTCTGAGCCTCTCCATCATTTTACTGCGGACCCTGTCTCTGCCATTCGCTTCCTAGTCCCGAACAGAACCCTAACCGCAATACAGGAAACGTCAAAGTCGCCGGCATGCCCGAGGAAATCGGCGCCACAAACCAGCAATACTCCACAGCCGTATCCCTCTTCTTCGTAACCTACGTGCCCGTCGAGGTCCCAGCCGTCCTCCTCGTCAAACGCTTCGAGCCCCGCTTCGTCCTCACAGCACTCTGCATAACTTGGTCCGTCACGACAGTGGCCAACGGTCTAATTCGCAATGTCGGTGGTCTCTATGCCTGCCGTCTAGTCCTCGGCGCCTGCGAAGGCGGTTTATTCCCTTCTCTCAACATGTACCTCACCATGGTATATAAACGAGACGAGATCGCAAAGCGTACATCCTACCTCGTCTCGTGCACGGCATTATCCGGTGCCTTTGGGGGCCTGCTGGCGTACGGGTTGTTACAAATGGACGGCGTTGGTGGTTACGCTGGTTGGAGATGGGTGTATGTCATCGAGGGGGCGTTTAGTGTCACATACGCCTTTGCTGTATGGTTCGGATTGCCTAGTGATATCCGCAAAGCGTACTTCCTCAGCGAGAAGGAGCGAGTGATCATGGACATGCGGCATCAGGAGAGGATGGACTACATGGGCAGTAACGAGCTTGATTGGAGCGAAGTGAAGCTCGCCTTCTTGGATCCAAAGACTTGGCTCAGGTATGTGGTGCTCGAAAATTCGAACGAGAGTGAGAAGTTGCTGACATCTACGTCCCCAGCGCGTGGACTCAATTTTGCCAGAATATTTTGACAAATGGTTTCGGTACTTTCTTGCCTTCCATCTTGCACGCCATGGGACACGGTACGCTGGCTAGCAACTATCTGACAATACCCGTGTATTGCCTTGGCGCGCTGGCATTCTTCACCTTTGCGTTTCTGTCAGACAAGTACTGAAAGTGCGGCATGGTAAGTTGACCAACAATCTACCGATTTCGTAGTAGAGTAGCTGATGATTCAAGTTTCTCTTCGCTACTAATCTTGTGGGCGCAATCGGCTATGCAATCTTGATTGGCGTCAGCAATAATGCTGTCAAGTATTTTGCCTGCTTTGTCTGTACTATTGCAGTGTATAACGGCACTGGGCTGAACCTGGCTTGGCTCAACGTCAATACGGCACCACAATATCGGCGTGCCACAGCTATTGGCATACAACAGACAATTGGCAATTCCGCAGGTGCTGTGGCAGGCCAGATATACAGAAGTTCGCCGTATCTTCTGGGGAATAGCTTCTCGCTTGGGGTCATATTTGTGGCAGAGTGTCTGATCGTTATTCATTGGCTATTCCTCCGACGCCTAGACAAAGAGAAGGAGGCCATTCTTGCTGGGGCCCGGCCAGACACGCGAAAGAGGCGGACAGGCGACCGAGACATTGAGTTCAGGTACCGTCTTTGACCTCAAATGTACCGGTGTAAGGCGTTGTTGAGATCAGACACAGTCGTGAAGTATGATGGACATTCGTGGCGTCGGCTGGGACTTGCGCTGGACTTTCGTCGACTCGAGCCGCTGGCGCATTCCCGTTGGCTGAAAATGTTCTCGAGCAGATCTGAGACATCAAAGCCAGTATTTGGCCCACATTTCGTGCTCTTCCTTAGTTCCTCTGAAGGCGAACTCGAGTTCGGTAATGTCTTGGAAACCTTCCTTCACTTTTGGTTCCTTGAAGCGGGATTTGAATCCGTTGAAGGCCATCCTGGGCAGTGCCGTTCGTGACTCGGGGTTAAGCTGGATTGAATCAGCTACAGTTGTGTATGTGCAGTTTGAGTTGGACTTACTGATTCATTCATAGATCGTACGGCATCATTATGTTCGCAGATATGAAGGGGCGTCTTGAACCAAACACATCTGATTGGGACGTCGTGTTTGGCTGCAAGCTGGACCCAGATAGCTCTCGTATCGGGATCAGCATTCGTGTTGTCTGTACTGAATTAGTGCCTGGAATGGCTAAAGGACTCGTGCGAGAGCTGACCTATTGCTATTGATTGGCCTCCACTCAGTAGCTCTTTGGCGGCTTGCACACACTTGTCTCGACTGCCAATACATTAATATTTGCAGGGCTTGATCATGTTGAGGTGAACTGACGTCTTCAAAGTGTCTTGGTTGATGCGTTCATAACCTAATGGTTTGAGGTACTTCCAGAAGAATGTACTTTTCCCAGCACCTGGAGGGCCGCAGGAAAGGACAATGTCCTGCTTGTTCTTCTTCTCAAAGAGAGCACTCGGTGTCTCTGAATTGGGATCCTCCGGGTATGGGAAATGGACGATGTCGAATTCTCGGGCAAAGTCCCGAGGCTTCTCGTTGAGGAAGAATTCTTCTGGGGTTTTGTATGTGATCCCAATGTTATGGGCAAGGTTTCGATCGGAGCAGCTGAAGTCTTTGGAGAATTTCGATGCAGCAATGCGACCACCGGCGTCACCAACGAAGATGCTCCCCTCCAGATCGACGTCTTCCGTAAGCTCATAGTCAGCGCAAAGTTCCTTCCACATCCCCGGCCTCGGTTTTCTGTATATGTCTTTTTCCGTGGCTGCGTATACGGTGGTCGAGATGTTGAGCTGTGTCAAGACGGCATTGACCTTTTGCTTGAACGCCGAGGCTCGGTCTTTTGTCGATTTTGGCGTTTTTGCTTTCGGGTCAGCGTGGAGAACGATACCGGCTTGGTTGGACAGCACCACAATACGGTATCTATCAAGATTAGCTGATGTCTATCAATCTCAAGGCTAAGTGCTCATGGCGTACCCTTCGTTGTTGTACATGTCTCGCAGCTTGCCAGGAACAGAAGCATGCCACCATTTCCAGTCCTCGGCGGCGTCGGCATGTTTCTTGCCCGAGGCTGTTGTGATCAGGGTCGAGTCCTAGGCAAAAATCCGTTAATATTTGTGGCTGACTGTATGCGAAGTTGCATCAGCTGTCATACCAGGTCAAAAGCAGCGACCTTCCTCCTCTTGTCCGACTCGGTCGGAGGCTCCTCTGGTTCGTAGCGACCAACGAGCAGTGTCGCAGGAGTATCGTCGTTCGGTGCGCGTTCGGTCCATACTGTGCGGTCTTTTGGCTTCTGAGAAGTAGGCTTGAAGAAGTTGGCAACTGCGTTTTCTATAGAAGGTCAAATGTCAAGGGTGGTCGATGATGTAGGCATAGAAGAGCTTACTCGTTGTGCCGCTCTGAACCTTCCGTTTGACCGCCGGTGGAGAAATTGATTCTCTTTGCTTCCGCTTAGTGGTAGACGAACTTGAGGTCGACATTATCGAAGCCGAGTGGATCGTTCGCTTGCTAAGCAGTGGGCACAGTATTCTGCTCTTGACTCTCCAGAGCGATGTTCGCATGTCAATCATCGCAGCTCAGAGCTTGGGAGGAAGCAGCGAGCTTTGGTGGGGCACGGCCACTTTACCGGCAGAAAGCGCGACGGCACACGCGCCTGAGTGACGGGTGGACACGTGACCCAGGATGCGCGGCAGGTACGTATCGGTGGAGCGATTTCACGGGACCTTCACATTCACCTCAATGAGACGCTTTTCATGAATCTCTCTCACTCTCACGCCTTACTCCCCTAATCCTCCCTCGAACTTGGCGCCATCATCGCCAAAATCTTCAATCGAGATGTACGAGCTTTTTCTCACGACGCTCGTCGACGACGACGATATCCAGGCGGCATGCTCCGTCCTCGGCGGTCTCTGCGCCATGCCCGCATGGCAGAGTCTCCATCGCGTCCTTTATTTCAAGGGCCCAGGCAAACCCGGCGGAATCTCGAACCAAAATTCAATCGTCAAAACGCCACGCAAGGACATCCAGATGCTGTGGAAAGACCTGCATCAGCAACTGAGCCGTCAATCTTACATCCTCCAGGCCCGATATGAGGTCTTCAAGGATAAAGACTTCGGCCCGACCGCTCCGGAAGTGGACTTCAATGCACGCGCCGGCACCCTCCGATGGACCGATTTCCCTGATCCTCCCCAGGTCCGCTCGTCGGTCACTCAGCGCAAGAAGACTGAAATTTGGGACCAACGGAACTTGTTGTCTGTGATGAAAGACAACAACTACCAGTCAGTTTGTCCACCTGTTGGTATATGGTGATGATGATCTGACGATATGCAGGTTCAAAAGCGAGGCTATTGAGGAAACTTATCAGTTCTTCCGAGAAGATGTAGAATTTTGCCTCTCAAGACACTACATTCTTCAGATGAATGGCGACAATGGTCCTCTCACTCAAACAGCTACATGGGACACCATGTCACCAGCGGATCCCGGGCAGCGATGGATGTTTCTGATTAAGGTTCATGTTCACCAAGACAACAAGCCCGATGAGATCCTCAAGGCGCACGAGCAGTTGGCCAATATCCGGCGTGAGCTCGAGGGCGTCTTCGAATTCAAGATGTTTGACCGACGCATACACGACACCCGCGTTGCGGTTGAGATGAGAAATGCACCTGCACCACTGCCCCAGGTCATGACCATCACAGACCAGCGGTAAAGGATGGCTATCTTCTCGAATTCATGGATGATGGCCATACCCCTGATCCATGTTTCATCACATACATTCAGCAGTTGGCAAGACCATTGATGAATTGATGACTGGTCAAAATCGAACACCATCGCGATTCGCTGGGACTATGCTCTCCAACGGTTCAGCCTCCGGTCGTCTCCTGAGCGTCGCACTGAACGCCATCAGGTCTTTGAATAGCGCGAGAAGCTTAGACAAGAGCTTTGAAGACCGCGGCTTTTAAATCCAACAAGAGGAGTTTAGAGTCAAGCCGTGGATGCTCAAGATGTTGCCCTGCCTCGGCTCAGAGAAGAATCCTACCCTCATCTAGTGCCTTATCATGAAAATCTGCTCTCACAAAGGTGAGCTTCTTGCAAAAGAAGACACGCAGCATTCAAAAGAATTGCAGAGTGCAAAAGTTGGGGAAAGGACTTTTAGGAATGGAGGTGGCAGAAAGACAGTACTCGGATATTCGGCACGAGTACGAGATGAAGTTGAGATACCTTGATAGGGAATCCACAGGTTCCAGAAGATTTCTTCAATCAAGTGGGCCAATATGTCTCGTCAAGAATAGCCTAGGACCATAGGCTACTTTAAATCAGAGATGGCATCAAGCTTAATTTTTGACTGATGCACACCGTCTTTAAACCGGCAAAATAGTGCCGTTGCTGCATCTGCCATTCATGAAATGACGTCCCCTCATATTCTGGTTCAATCCAACGACAACTGGATCGAAAGCAACGTCAACTTGCTGAACAATTAATGCTGATCAACGATTCTATTCTGGACTGAGTGTCTGAGATGAACCCGATAAAGTCATAGATACCGTACCACGAATCCCGGATTTATGGCTAGTTTACAAAGTATCATTTGGTCTTGGAGTAATCTCAGACAATACCACAATTATGCGAGACGATCGATGAAATCGCTCTCAGACTTTTACAACTTTGGACCTCACTACCAGGGATGACGTACGATATCCTCACTTGCCGCCAGATGCATGGTCGAAAATATTGGCCTTATTTCTTTTCAGAGCGGCACGATATGGCCAAGACTTTTCTATCCTGCCGTAGCCCGTTCCCCCCCTTTGCTCGTTGACGGTTGGCGCCATCATCCATGGACCATGCATGGCCCAGGCGCCAGAACTGGCGGCCCTGGTTTCGAAATGATTAAACGTGCAGCGGTCAGCGGTGCGCTGCGCTAAAAGGGTAAACCCCCCATCGAAAAATTCAGTCGTCCCCGAACTGGCCCCCAAGATCTAGGCTCGTTTCACTCGGAGATGATTTCCCGCCTAAAGGCTTGGGGGACCACCGTATGCTCTCCACATACGCTGATAAGTTGAGAACCGAGGTGTTGAGAAGGATATTGGTCCAACTTTGACGTTTGGCGAAGCAATAGAGACGGATTGGCATCTACAATAGGCGTTCATCTACGGCTGGAGCTGGTCGAGAGCGTCAGTGCGGCGTACCGATTGAGTCAATCAATGACCGCAAAGGGAACTGTCAGAGCCAGCATATTGACTCGAGAGCGGCTGTGTTCTGCATCGTTCTCCTCCCCCTCCGACTTCAGAAGTCCAGAAGGACCAAAAGTCATCTCTACCCGTAACGCACGTGTCCGCCAGCGGCACAGGCTTCGACCACTGAAGACGGGCTTGCAGGGCTCACCCAGGGTTGGACCACTTTGGGTGACACAATCCATCGAGCCCCAGGACCGTCGCTCGCCCCTGGGTAGGATGACGATCGCGGATCACTCCGTTGCCCAATCGGAATCATTCAAGACCTGGGTTGATTGACTTGAATTGCGCCAAACGGTCCAGCACCACGGAGACACGAGAGTACCAAGGAAAGTATATGTTAGTGATTCTCCGTCGATCTCGCGGGCGAGGGCTAAGGTTCAATTTATTCAACGTCGCCTAGTAAAGTTTACCCAGACTTTTGCTGCTGACACATAGTGCATTGTACGAGAGTTCCACCGAATTCTGCCTATGTTCGTTTATACCTGTAAACTCACCTGTTTCTGTGAGTCCTCAAAAGGGAAGAAAACATAGTAGGCAGTTTTTGATGTGGTCTTATCTTGGCCAAACTGAGTAGCGCCAGGGGCCACATGCTGTTTGTGTTTCAGGTTCGGACGGCCAGCCGCGAAGGGGGATCAAAAACCGGGGTCCAGCACTGGTTGCCAACACGCCAGTGGTTGAGCACTTGGATCCGACTCCAGGGACAGCAATGTCCTCCAAGGGGTAAAATTAAGCTTGGGGTCAAGTTGGGACGATTGCAGCGAGGGATGCCCGCCTTGCAAACCTACTCAGCCGAATAAGCAAAAGTGAATCCGTACAGAAGCCGCACCAACTGGCTGCAAGTTGATGAACCCCCGGTCGACAAACCCGAACTGGGCGCGTCACCCGCGCAGCCGAAGCTGCAAGGCACACATCCCGCAATTTAGACACAACAGCGGGCATCCCCACAACGTTAACCCCTTTCAAGATTATTGCTCCAATGAACGATCGGTGGCACCCATGAGCATGCCCGGCCGGGACTGCTTCTTTACGGCGGGAAAGCGGTGCTGCAGCCTACGTGCCCATTCAGTTCCTGACGAACCCTTGCGGTATAGAGATTAAACGCTTCCCTTCGAGGTATCAGATCCCTGGTTGTTAGTTGAACCGATGAGGCGGCGTCGTGGGCCAGTGGGACGGGATTGCGGTCCCCCTTTCCAGAATTTAGGCTTGGCAGCTCTAAACTGGCCTGACCATGTCCGGTTGGTGGGGAGGAGGAGGAAGACCGAGGACGATGTTGGTGGTTGAAGTCGGGAGGGGAGGGGGGATAGAGGGGGGTGATGCGAGGAACCAGAGAGGCCATACCTTACATATAGCATCTCGCTCTCCTCGTTTCTCCAGAAGAGAGTTTGTTTTGTCTCTTCAACAGTTTCAGTCACTCATCTGTCCACTCTTTACTTTCAGTCCTTCTCTACAGCTCGACGCCGGCGTCATTTCACTCACTTCTCACCTTTGTGTGCACTTCTTCTAACGCCCGGATATCACCTTCTTTTTTCAAAAACAACCAAACCAAAATCACCGTCAAGATGAAGTCTGTCGCTGCTCTCGCCCTTACCGCCTCCATGGCCAACATGGTTGCCGGCCACGCCATCTTCCAGCAACTCTGGGTCAACGGTGTTGACCAGGAGTCCAGCTGCGTCCGCATGCCCGTACGTTGACTTACACAGCAGTCCCTAGCGTAACATCATCAGAGACTAACAAGAAATCACAGGCTTCCAACTCTCCCGTCCAGGACCCCACGTCCAACGACATGCGCTGCAACGCCAACTCCGCTGCCGCCACCACTACCTGCGGCGTCAAGGCCGGCGACACCATCACCGTCGAGATGCACCAGCACAACACCCGTGCCTGCACTGAGGAGGCTATTGGAGGTGCCCACCACGGCCCCGTCATGGTCTACCTGAGCTCCGTCGCCGACGCCGCCACCGCCGACGGCTCCAGCTCTTTCTTCAAGATCTTCGAGTCCGGCTACTTCGCCAACAACAACACCTGGGGTAACGACCTGATCAACGAGGGCTGCGGCAAGCAGAACGTTGTCATTCCCTCTGACATCGCCCCTGGTGACTACCTTCTCCGTGCCGAGACCGTCGCTCTCCACGCCGCCGGCTCCGAGAACGGTGCTCAGTACTACATGAGGTATTTCCACCCACTTCAACTCATCACAGACATGGTCAAGAAGCTAATAAAGGCTTTGCAGTTGCTACCAGCTGAAGGTGGAAGGATCTGGAACGGCCAAGCCTGAGGGTGTCGTCTTCCCCGGTGCGTACAAGGCCACCGACCCCGGTCTGTTGATCAACATCTACAACACCATCTCCAAGTAAGTACACCCATTTTCACCCACTATCAATGGGAAGGCACGTAAAAGCAACAAACTAACAATCAAAAAGCTACGTCATCCCCGGCCCTGCTGTCTACGAGGGTGGTGGCTCTTCCGGCTCTGCCCCGGCCTCCTCCGCTCCCGCTGCCTCCGCCCCGGCCGCCACCAGCGCCGCTGCCGCTTCTTCTTCGGCTCCCGCTGCTGCCGCCCCCACCACTCTCGTCACTAGCGCCGCTGCCGCTTCGGCCACTCCCACCGTTGCTGCCCCCGCTACCACCTCCTCTGCCGCTGCTGCCTCTACCTCCGCTGCTGCCGCCCCTGCGCCCAGCAGCCCCTCTGGCTGCAAGCGCCGCCGTGCCCGCAAGGCCCGCCGCTCTGCCAAGTACTAGAGTGTACTAGGTCAGAATCCAGACGCCATGGAAAAGCGATAGATGGTTGTTTATAGAGGAGACGTATCTTTCCGGTACATATTAGAAGTTCTTCGTACATAGTATACCGCGTAATTCTGCGATTTACGCCCTTTTCGAGTGGCACAATACAACAAGACTTTTCCTTGTTCAAATAAGTCACAATCTCTTGGTTAATCACAGGCTTGGAATACCGCCTGAAGTGTCATGTGCTTAAATGCGGATGAATATTGTAACTACTGTGTATGCGCACATGGAAAAATTAGAGTATTTCGTCTTTCACTTGAGAGTGGGGCTGCTCAGCAACTGAAATTGAAGTCGAACAGAAAGAGTGAACTTGGGCAGATGGCTATTCTATCTGGCCCAATCAAAGTTGTTCCAATTCACAGAGAGAAAAGAGAATAGAAGTAGTGGTCTGAGTGTTCTTTCATATGCGTACGTACTTATGCTAATATACAAAAACAAGACTCGCTCGCAAACTCCAACAAACTAAGCAAACAATATCAAAGTCGCTCCAAGTTGCCATGCAAATGTCTTTCAGCGCCGATGTCTAGATCAGAGCAAGACCAATGTGAAGAGAAGTAAAAAATCGCCACCAATAGATGGTAAGAAACAAAGTACTCAAGTGCTGTAAACAGCAACGTACTTGACCTCCATACGGGAGTCTGCACCGCCGACAGTCTGAGCATTGGGTGTCTTGGTACCAGCCTTGGCATCAGGGAACTCGCCACCGATAGCAACGTTGAGCAGGATCATCTTGGGGGTCTGAGCTAGGTTCTTCCACACAGCCTCATCGCCAATCTCCTGGCCCGTGATGGTCTTGGTCACCTTGTCGTTGAGGTACCAAACAAGCTTCTCAGTAGCGAAACCGCCGCCAGCAGACCGATCGACTTCACAGGCAATCTTGACAAACTCGCCGCGCGGGAACTCGGCGCTGGAGCTGAGACCGGTCTTCTCGTTGCATGGACCGCCGTTGATGACACCGCAGTGAGCCGTCTGGAAGACCGTGCCGACACCGTTGGAGACCTCGAGCATGTCGATCTCGCCGACGCTGGGCCACGAGGTGACGTTTGTGCGGAAGGCGGAGCCCATGGACCAGAAGGCGGGCCAGATACCAGACTGCGTCGCCGGGTTCGTAGCCGGAATCATGATGCTTGCCTCCATGCGCAGCTTGCCCTTAGCCGGGCAAGTGAAGTCAGACGCGGCGTTGGTCTCGATGCGAGATGAAGTCCAGGCCTCACCGGTCTTGATGGGCGTGATGGTCAGCGTGCCGCTCTCTGAGATGGCAATGTTCTTGGTGTCTTTGGTGTAGGTCTGGATCTCATTCGTGCCCCAGTTGGTGGCGCCACCGGGGTAGCCAGTGCCGACGTCAAAAGTCCACTTTGACGAGTCGGGTAGGGCGCCGGCCTTTTGCGTCGAGAAGTCGTCCTCGAAGACGATCTTTGCGTAGCCGGCGGGGAGGGTCGGGCCGCCGCCTGTGTTGTTGCCACCCTTGCCTGGAGTCGTGCTGGCGGCAGGCTTGAGGGCGTTGTTGACCGGGGTCGCGACACCAGACTCCTGAGGAAACGACGGAACGGCTCCGGAAGGCGCAAAGCCTGGCTTGCCATCTGGAGACGGGAAACCGCCGGGGTAACCTCCCTTAGGAGGGAACGGCGCCGGGGATGACCAGCCCGCGCTGAAGAGAAGAGGAAGAAGAGACAGAACCTGCTTAGTCGTCATTTTGAAAAGCTTCGTCGAGAAGGACTGGGATAAGGAATGGGAGAAAAGAATAAGAAAAAGATAAAGGTGAGATGGAAAAGAAGAATGGCGCTTGCGCTTGATGTTTGATGGATCGGATGATGATCTAGAATATTCCCTTTCGATGAGATGAGATCTCAATCTTCTTTATATCTTCCGTGAAATCATATTAGGAAGCCATTATGACCTTCGCTTAGAAGGTTCGTCCTGTACAGATCACAATCTCTATTCCACGTCTAAGTGACAACACGCTACTACGAGTGGATTAGGACAAGGAAGATACTATTTTCAGCATCCAATTGCACCATGGCCATGAGGTTTCCCCATCTTAGCAAACGGGTGTTAAGATAAAGTCGCTTACCAAGTAGATGGCTTTTTGGGGGCTGTCATCCCATCATTCGCTGCCGCTACTGGCGGCCGGGTGGGACCCGGAGGGGCCTTGAGTCTTGACGTGAACTATTCCGGGGCACCGGCGCGCCGGCCGGCATCAGAAAAGAGCCTTGCCAGCACACGTTTTCTTAGCGACTCCTGATTCGGAACTCATCTCGGTCCAATAAGGGGTCTCGTTTTCGCAACAGCTTGGTATTTGGCTGACAATTAACACTATTTTGTTTATGACCAATGACTCGGCACTATCGTTACTCTCCCGCTGTCGTTCATGCGTTACCGATTGGACCCCGGATCGGCCAGGCACAATCTGGAACTTAATGTCGGTGCTAAGACGATGGATCTCCACCCAACCCACCATCAATGTCAAACAGTCCATTCTATTTCCAACCGACGAACCGGCCCCTAGACGTTTGAATTTACTTCTCACAGGCACAGCACCAAAAATGGATGTTCCTGGCGCCGCAGGTCGAGACTGAGTTATCCGCGCGCGCCAAGGCGATACTCACGGGGATTGAATCGGACGCAACGCTGCGCTTAACTTGCCGTGACTGACTGACAGCTCACTCTGCACGCGACAACCTGGTAGAGAGGCCTAGATTCTGTGGTTCGTCGTCGGTGATTTTTCCTGTTTGTCATATTCTCCGTTAAGGTTTGGCAAGGATGGAAGGTTCGGCTGCAGCTTTTTTGGACCTACGACTGCTGTGCACAATATACTCCAGACTTGGACAACTTGCTGACCTCATGCGTACCAAGCAAATTGTTAACTAAGATGTTTCTTGTGTCTATTTTGACTGTTGGGCGATGCTGTGATAGTAGTGACTATTTCAGAACTTACACTCGCCACGTGAACTCCGTTAAGCAATGTCCGTAGGTGCGCATATAGGCTTTTGCTTGGCCAACCATACTTTGTGGGAACTTTGCCCTTAATTTCCATATGGACAGACAACCTTCATCACTTTCCTCACTGCATTGGTCAATTTCACGCAATAGCAAGCTCGATTTACCTTCCAATTGCTTAATTCGTGGTGATTTCTGGGTCTTGGCGATCGGCAGTTGGAACTCTTCAATCTTCCTTCCATGGAGAGACTTGTCTGGGTTGATGTCGTTCCGGCGCCAGCCATAGATCGCCGTGGCCGGTGCAGTTTTGGGGGAACCGTCTTCAGGACTATTTTCCACGTTCGAATGATTTGTCTCTGATGTGAAGAAAGCTTGCACACCAATAGGCGGCTCGTATCTCCAGATTGTAATATATTCTCCCCTATCCAAACCATAGCATGCCGCTGCCAGCAACTTTCCCATGTTCGGTCCCCTGGAAGGCCAATTTTCTGAAGCAAGGTTTCTGGAGTACATCCTGCCGGTGTTCAAGGCCTCTGCAAGTCCATGTCGCCTCTCTAGCGCCATCCTTCACGTAGAACCGCGGCAACCCCTTCACAAACAAAACGCATCAAGAATCGGTAAATACCGAGGGAAAGACAGCGACAAGCTTGCAGAATGCTCCTGGATTTCATGCAGATTTGACCTTGTCGTGGTTGATAATAGCAGCGATAGGTTCAAAAGGATGTTACAAGAGGAGTGTCGGCCGTCGGGTAGCCTTAGTACCGATTGTGCTGGCCATGGCGAGTCGATTATCTCTTTGTATGCCAGTATGGTAATCAGTGATATGTAAGAAGAGTCTCTGTGCAAGACAAAGTCTTATTTATGTAGTCAGCCCGTGTGACTCTGAATCGCGCGGCAGCATAGTTGGAGTTCCTCAATGCCGCTATTCATTGTCGTCATCGCCGGACTCGCATTATGCGCCGGTCTTGTCGTATCCGAGCTGTATCTTGGCTCTGTCTTTCGCCGCAATCCACGAGATTATCTGTCCATCGCAGACATCGTGTCGTGGTCCTCGACCAGTCGGCTATTACATCAGAAAGCAAACAGCAACAAAGTTGACAGCTCAAGTTATGACGATCCTTTGAATATTAATGTTTCTGGAGAGAGAGGCAAGAGATGGTATACAGTATGCAACATAGACTGGAGTTGCAACTGAAGCAGTATCATCTTGGGTATGCCAAGGTTTCCAGTCAGGAGTACTACGTATTTGGCATCACAGAAGAAACGCCTGAAAAATTACCATAAGTGTGATTAACTAGACTAGCACGCAGATTAGAATTGAAACGGCAAAAAACTGAGAAGGCTGGACTTCCCATAACGCTTGGATTCGTCATGCGTAATCGGTTCAAGGCGTTTGACAGACTCTTAACAGAATCCGAGAACGCAAAGGTAACGGTTGACAATAAGATTGTGCACAACCACCTCAGCTTGGAGATGAGGCAGAATAAGCAGATGAGTAATTTTTAAGGGCATGATGCGGTGCAATCACATCAAGAGGGAGTGATTTTGTTCAAGTGCGGGGAAAGTAATTACTATGAATGGTCTCTGACTTATGATGCGATCGCGTGGGGAAAGTACTTTATGATTTTTCTTAGTCTACTCAAATCAAATGCATTCAGAGAGATTGGCGGCTTCATATGTAACTGTGCTGATGTTTTGATCTATGAAGTAAGGTACTTCCGTATGTTGCTTTGACAAAATCGTTCTCACCTCACAGGTCGCTCTTGATTGTCACGATCGTCTCAACAATGCCCACAAGCCGGGCTTAGAGCAACGAGTAAGATTTGCAGGCTGCTAGCTTCTTCACCATCAAAAAGTGCGAATTACTTTATGTAGCGGCTAAGCTGGACCCTCAAGCACGGATAGCCAATAACGATTCGATGTCCAACTGAGGGTGGCAGAAGACAGCGAAGTGCATAAGCCAACCAACCCAGCCACTGCCAATTGAGCACTGGCTGCACATGTCGGGAGCCTGCTGATGACACCCATTGTCTCAATCTTGAGGCGGAGCAGACGATGGTGCGTGGGCTGAGAATCAGGCTCTCTGGTCCGCCACCCACTGTCCCCTATTTATTTCCTGTGCTACCCGCGTGATTGCTTGCCTGCTCATCAGAAAGTATTGCGTAGCAATCCCGAAACCCTCTAAATCATCGACGACATGGCGGAAGGCGCTGCAGCTTTCGCCATCGCCGGCAATGTCCTACAATTCGTCGAATTTGCGACGAAGTTTGGGAACAAATGCCGCGAAATCCATCGTGCAGGTGGGAGCGCGCCTGGTGACTTGCAGAGTCTTCGCTATCTTGTGGAAAGCCAACAGGCTGCCTTGGAGCGGCTGCAAATCCCCGAATCCGAACGGTCACAGCTGTTACTACAGTACCCAGAGGTCACAAAAGTTGCGAACGCATGCACCAGACACTTTGCAGAAATCAAAAACTCCCTGGATCGAATCGGCATAACAGATGACAAGACAGCGCGCGGCGTTGTTGTCAACGCATTCAAGGCAACATGGAATCGGGACAAGATCGAGAGTCTGAGGAGCGAGGTTGCATCTTTGAATCAGAACTTGAACACCGCACTCCTGAACTCACTGAGGTACGAATCAATGTCATGCCCTAATCATGCTCCAATTGTATCCGTTTTCCCTTCATGATATTGGTCTTTTACATAGGGGACTTCAGGCTGGTTTTCTCTTTTGACGCTAACTGCAGCTCACGCAGGGACTACGCCGCGAAGTCAGAAGGGCAACAGATTGCCATCCTTGAGAGGCTTGACATCATTCAAGAGGACAGTACTGGGGCCTTCAAAAGCACCTCGCTCAATGAAGACGAGGACACTGCATGGTATGCACCAGGCGATGCGGTCATCGCTTTTATTGTTCGTTCTCTCGACGCTGAACCAGAAGAGCGACAAAAGAGCGCAGTGGAGTTGCGGCGTGGAGTGCTTCAGCGAATCCATTTGACAACAGCCAGTGTGAGCTACGACGGAGACGGAGACCGTCCACCAATCACCTTATCTCGTAATCGAGAAATGCGACTTCGGGCTGTATTCTTGGCAAGCTTCGCTTACAAGGTCATGGATGACCGGCACTCGAGAATCATTGAAGCCCACCAAGAGACGTTCCGCTGGATTTTTGAGCACCCTTCAGCAGGTTCCGAAAAGTGGTCAAACTTCAAAGATTGGCTCAAGTCCGATAGTAAGCTTTATTGGATCACAGGGAAAGCCGGTTCAGGCAAATCTACCCTGATGAAGTTTATCTGTAGTCCGGTCTCGGAATACCATTCCCGAAATACGACGGATACTCCCGTTTCACGCGGTGCTCGGTTCGAGCGATGCCGCAACGATTTAATGGAGTGGGCTGGAAGCCGACCCCTGATCATCGCATCTTTTTACTTTTGGGCATCTGGAAATGAGCTGGAAGCGTCGCCTAAAGGCCTCTATATGTCGCTTATCTTCCAAATCCTTCAACATTGCCCTGAGATCATACCTCGAGTGGCGCCTGTCACTTGGGAAGCAATGTCTCTATTCAATGAAAAGCCCTCCCGTCTGACAGAGGCCGAACTGGAAGCAATGATAAGACTTGTGGTCACAGAAGCCCAGAAAGACCGAAGCCTCTGTCTTTTCATTGACGGGCTTGATGAGTTTTCAGGAGACCTGGAGAAACTCATCGCGTTGATCGAAGTCTTCTTACAATGCCCCAATGTCAAGGTGTGCGTTTCTAGTCGGCCATGGGTTGTCTTTGAGGAAGCCTTTCAGCATAGGCCCAGTTTGAAGCTCGAAGACTTGACTTACAATGACATCAGAAAGTTCATTGCGAAGAGATTCTCTGAGGAAGAAGGGTTTAGGCGATTATCTATAAGAGAGCCTGAGTACGCCGAACAATTAGAAGACAACATCGCTACCAAAGCGGTCGGGGTTTTTCTATGGGTTAGTCTTGTCGTCAAATCTCTTCTGTCCGGAATGGAAAATGACGACAGAGTCTCCGACATGCAAAGAAGACTCGATCTACTACCGCCGGAGCTAGAAAATCTCTACAACGCGATTCTGAACTCCCTGGATCCATTTTACTTCCAACATGCAGCACAATACTTCCGACTATTGGAAGCTTGGAAAATATCGCCTTCCGTTGTTCTCTTCGGCTTTGCAGATGAAGAAATTGAGAATCTGACCAAACTCCCGATTCGGGAGTACCCAAAGGCTGAGCTGCGCGAGCGAACCGAGACAATGAGGCGCAGAATCAACAGTCGTTGTCTAGGACTCCTCGAAGTGGCGGTGCCGCCATCTTCAAGCTATGGATCGGTACAATATCTCCATAAAACTGTCAGGGACTTCACTCTCCGCCCAAAGGTCAATACCAAGATCAGAGACGCGACGTCAGGTTTCGATTGCCAGATCCGCATGTGCTTTGCGTATTTGTTGGGATTTCAGAATAGCCGGATTGAAGAGAGCAATGAATCTCTCCAAGACGACAAATACCTGGAAGAGTTGAAGGAGCACAGACTTCAGGCCATGAGGGTCTTCGTCTCACGCTGTTTGAAAGCAGCCTCGGAAGTTAAGCCAGAGAACGTGCAGATTATGATCAACTTGCTCGATTCTCTGTGTGAAGCATCCACGCGGGTGTTAGGCATCGACGAAGTCGTTCGCGCAAATTTCTTTCGTTCGGTCAAAGACACAGACTTTCCTTTGAACGAGAAACGTGAAAATGCCAAGGGATCTAGCTTCCTGTCACTTACGGTACGGCTCGGGGTAAGGGAATATGTCAAGAACAAGATGCACTTTGGATGCCTCGAACCTCGCCTTTCCGAGGAGCCCATTGACAGCTTCGGGAGGTTCAAAATATCACGAATCAAAAAGCTCCTGAGTGGCTCCAAGAGCAGAAACACGCTTTATCCGTCAACAGATGAACATCACTTGCACTGGCCACTCCTTATGGATGCATTGTACAGAGATTCGGTCAGCGAAATCAGATTGGACATGGTCAGGCTTTGCCTGGAAAACGGAGCTGACCCTAACTTCCAGCTCCGGAATGACGGCTCGACCGTTTGGTCACGTTGGGTCGACCGCTTGCTCATCGCCGGATATGGGAGCGAAAATCAAACACGAGAAAAAAATCTGGAAATTTTGAGGCCGTATTGGCCAATCACGAAATTACTATCAGATCATGGTGCCACATTAACACTACGGTCTATCACAAAATCAAGCGCCGACCCTTCTTATGGGAAACTTCTGTACGAGATTGTAACAAGGCGAGAGGTATGATACCCCAACCAAACCATGCCAATATACTACAGTAAATAAGTACTCAACCTAACACGACTTCCTACAGATCTTCAGTGGATATTAAAGAGAGAATAGTGGCGTTTCTTGAGATTGAATTGCGGTAGAAATAGGCGGAAGGCATGAAGAGGGCAGTTCCATGGCCCTGAATCAAACCACGTGGCACCAGTTCTCAAAACTCTTCCTCCCGTGGGTTCTTAGGTTGGGAATGCGGTAGGGATGAACCAAATGTTTCTACTCTTCTGATGTCATGTATGAAAATGTACAATGTAGGGACTGTTTCGCATTCAATGAGATACACGTCAAAAATGAAGAAGCTGGTGGCTGTCTTCTGCGTTCAACCACTCACATCCAGGTTCCTAAGCACTGATGGAGCCCCATGCTTCTTGCTATGAAGTACAAGGTCTTCGTCTATACCGGTATGTTAACATCTATAACGAGCGGTTTATCTATGTAGTAGCTGAAGAATCGCCTGTTGTCTTCGGTCAACACAAATAGGGCTCTGAGAATGACGGCTTTGCCAGTACAAATCCTATCAGAACCTGATTCTTAATCTCGTTGTTACTCAGCCCTAGCAGTTAGAGGCATGATAAGCGGTCTACCCTTTTACGTGAACTTTCCTTCAAGAAATAGTGATGAGGCTACCAATAGACCGTAGACCCTCACGTCACCCTGACCCACCTCATCCGAATCCGCCCCATATCCACCCTCCGTGACCCGATCCCCACCACCAACGACCACGGCCCGGTCCGAACTTTCAGTTGGGACCTATCCACATCCGTAAATCAGGAAAAATGATCTCATCCCAACGATCTCCTCCATCAAGATTCCATCTGACATCCGGATGTCCTCTCAAACTACCCGGCATCAATCGCTCACCCGTTCCCATAAATAGCATCCCATCCCCTCACTGCCCGCCAGAAAATCGAATGATTCTCCGTCATTCCAAAAGCCACCGCCCGGCGCCCGGCGCATGGCGTCCCGGCAATGCACCTGCCCGTCCCCGTTGCCACATCACGCCCGCATGTCCCCTTCCTCTTTCCTCTCTTCCTCTTCGGCTCGCATTCAGCCTCGTCTGCATCGGTCATTCTCACACTTGACATCTGTCACATTTTCCCACCATGCCTAAGGTACCCCCGTACCCGAACCCTCAGCTCAGCTCCGACGACCAAAGCCAAGATCTTCCCATCCCCTTCCTCCACGTCCCGTTCCGAAGTTGAAACCTGAGCGATCACATTTCACAATCCCGCCGGAAGATAACTAAGAGAAAGGAACAGAGACACCCATCCATCCCGCTCGCTTCTCACCTCCGAACTCTCCGACGGCGAGCTGCTTGCATTCTAATCCCCTCCTCTTCCCGGCAGCCATCTCATCCAAACGATCTACCCATCTCTGCCATCATGTTTCATAAGCCGCAGATGACCCCAAAAACGCAAGCCATTAACGCCTCCCGAATTCTTCCCTCGCCTGCACCTACCCTCTGCAAACAGGCCCAAGCCTGTCAAACCCCAAAGAAGCCCATAACCCTCCCATAGATACTTTAACTGTATATCAAGTACCTAAAGTGACCAACTAAATCAACCGCCGGAGCCATACTCCGTCCTCCTACCCGGATCATTGGCATACGATGACTCCCGCCGAACCTGAAGCTGCGCCGCCACCACACTCGACACCATCAGCTCATCTCCTACTCAAAGAAGATACCGGAGTGCCATGCACAGCAGCCGGGCCGAGTATCTATCTTACTTACTACTTGGACGAAGGAGACAGCAAAAGTGCAAAAAGAGGCAACCCGCAGCATAATCTGCAAAGAGCCGCCTTCACCAAGGTACCCCTCATACCTCTATCAACCACCCTCTCCTCCCCCAACCAGCTTCACCTCACCTCCAAAGCCAGACATCAAAGTATCTCTCCATCTCCAACACATCCAGCCTCCCACTCTCTTTCCAGCGAAAGTCACGGCGACCTGCATCTGAAACACGTGGCGTCAAACGCCCACAACCCTCTCCCACTGCAGTATCCCCCATTCCCGTTGAGTCCAGGTCCAGCCCAGCCTAGACCAAACCCAGCGCTCCAGAGCCGCCTTGACATACCTACCGTACACTTCTCCAGTCCCTAGGACCGATGGAAACATATCTGCTGCTGCCGCCGCTGCAAGTCTGCACGTCTGCAACATGGTAATCTACCCATCCCTTACCATGCAATGCACGACGCGCACCTGTCATCGGCAGATGCAGCAAACCAATCCCTTTCTATCCAATATACCCAAACGCACGCCAAAAGCCGACAGCTGCTGAGCGATACCGATAAGTAGTAGACACCAATAACACATCCCACTCGTCATCCATGTAGTACTCGCGCGGGGGAGTCGGCAAGACTAGCAGGCCACGCAGTACATGTACCTTAGCTACCTCCCCCGGGCGATGGGTCGTTTGCCGCGGGGTAGTCAGGCCCCCGGCGATCGACAGCGTTACATCCGTCGCGATCGCGACGCGCTGGACAGAGGTACGAAGCGAGGGGTCGGGTTGTAGCTTAGAGGAGGGGAGGAGGGGACGTCGTGGTTCCCCAATATGCCCAGCGGCTGACGAAATGCGACAAGCTGACTTCTCCGCTCTACGCGGCACACCATGTTGGGCTTCATACGAGGCATACATCACAAAGATGGTGTGATTTAAGACACGAACACGAGCGCGAGAGCTTGGGATGAATGCCAGGTATTCAAGTAGGTTTATTTTCGGCCACCATGTGATGGCAGTCTATCCACCACCCAATACCAGTAGCTCGCTCACAGCTCAAAGCTGGAGGCTTGAAACTGCGACCAAAGACGGTCGCAGCAGGGCTCGCCCATGTGGCAGAGTCCAAATCAAAGAAACAAGTCTGTACAAGATGGCTGGGCTCGGTCCTACCGTAGCGCCGAGCTTTGCGCCTGTGAAACGCCCAAGTAAATCCAACTAAACAGGCTGCCACTTTATCCCGTGGGCCTAGGTCTGCAACTCCGGTGCGGTTTTCCCCCCAAGTCTAAAGTTTTTCTCCCTCTTTTTGAGCACTTCTTCCAGTGGCTCCATATGTTTCTCCCGTAAGAAGGAAAGTATCTACAGGCCTTGCAGCGCCGCCATGGGCGCTTGCTATTTTAAACAATAAGAGTACTAGATAATAAACATAAACAATAAGATTTGTGGCGGTTGGAACCAGAAAGAAGACACGGTGAAAGGAAAAGTTGGTTCGTAAGATGTCGTAAGACGTGGCCTGGTCGAGGCGTGGTGGTAAAATGAGCGACGATAGTCGGGTATCTTGTGTGAAGAATGTATTTGAAAGAAAAAAAAAAGATGGTGATGATCGATGTGAGCCACACGCTATCATCATCGTTGCTTCGAGGTCGTTAATCGTAACAAGAGATCTTTTAGCCGCCGAATCCGTGTTCGAAGTGACGACGCAAACAAGATATGTGGAGGGGCGGTGTCTGACTAAAGGCTGCATTCATTATCTGCGAATGCCAACCTTCTCGGCCAGGTTGCGCCAGAAACGGCCTCCCTTGCGCTCCTCGCTCCTGGAGCGAATCATTTTCGTGTCGCGCTCCATAGGCCCGACAATATCTTCATCGCCGCGCTCGGGGAACTTGCCCTCGGCATCAACAAGCCGAGGAATCGCGGTGGGTAGGCCATCTTCGAGGCGGCGCCATTGCATACTGGCAAAGGCATCGTCTTGGGTAGGTCTGCGCAGTATGGCAGAGCCGCCACTGCTGGCGCGAACGCGACCACGACTACGGCTGCGGGAGCTTCCTGGTCGTTGGCTGCTTGACTTGTTGGCAGCCTCAATGCGATCCATCGTCTGCTCGTGGAAGGCTCGCCAATTCTTCTCAGTTTCGGCCCATTTTGCCTCAGTGAGCGCATAGATCTTGGAAGTCTCGCTGTAGTTTTCGCCGGTTCGCACAAGGTGCTTGGTATAGCTGACCCGAGCGGCTTCCCAATCGGCTCGGAAAAGCCGGAGAGTCTCCATGTCAGCCTCCACCGGTTGGTAAGGTTGCGGAGTAATGGTGAAGTTGGCATGCCCAAGGCGATCCGACCATTCGTCGTGGTCCTGTACAATGGAAGGGAACCCAATTGGCAGCTCTTGGCTCGATTGAACGTGGCGGAAAGAAGACACTGACGGCTTCGCGCTAAGCGAGGGCGTAGAAATCTGAGCCATCGGCTGAGGGGAGGGAATTTCCAATGAAAGCGTTGACGGATCCACGCTGGGAGATTGAAGAGGACTGGGGTGAGAGACTTCTGTCGGTGGGCTGTTCATCAAGAGGGGAGGAAGCAGAGGGGTTGCGGCGAGGGCTCGGTCACGCTCGATGCTTTCTCTCTCGTTGTTGGCCTTCTCAATGTCGATGGGAGCCGGAGAGTCAACACTTTCGCTGCTCTCCCAAAAGGAAGTGGCGGGAGTAGGGACCGAGTATTCGTTGAGCCTGTCGAGTATCTGCCGTGTAGGGCCAGACAAGGAGGAAGACCGACTTGATGATGCCGCGCGAGAAATAGGATGAGCGTTCTCAAACGTCAACTCGGTGGTAGGCGAAGCAGTCAACTGTGCTCGCTTTGTAGACTTCCAGCGCGAGAGATGTGGGAATCGTGACCCCAAACGTGTAGCCAGGCCGGAGAAAGGGGATTCGGTTCCACTCCTCTTTCTATCCATCGTGGATGTAAAATCGCCATCACTGGAAAATCCAAGGTCATAGTCGATATCAAAGCCTGCAGGGTACACGCTGTTGAGCGTCTCTGAGCTCGCGTGGTGGATGCAAGGCTCGTCACCTATTTTGGCATGTTAGTGTCGAACGAGTTATCAGAAGCAAAATCTGACTTACACAAGCAGTTGTACAAATCGAACGGTTCGGCCAAGATGGTGCTTTCGTCGAGTTCGTCTCGCTCCAACGGTTCCTCTTGCACATCAGGAAGTGGCCTTTTGGAGGACTTTGTGTGGATAGTTGATGTTGGCGATGATGGGCTTTCATTGACGCAGGTGGGCGGGAGGTCGAGCGAGGAAGATGAGCTGGAGTAGCGTAGATGCCCCCTTGCTGAGAAGGTAGGTGTGACGGGTGATGCAACGTCGGAAGACGAGGAATTCGTCGTATAGTAAACGTACTGTCGGTCCATTTCGCCTTCTGGGAATTCGGGCTGTTGCTCTTCGAATTTGCGACGCTCTTCGACAAGCTGTGGTAGCAGCAATGGCTTCAACCTGGGAGACATGATGTCTGCCCGAGAAGTTTGGAGTATTTAGCAACGTTGGAGACGATGCTGTGCGGTTACTATTGCGTCAGATGTCGAAGTTGGATGCTCGGGGGTTTGTGTCGCTTGGTTGTATTCTGGCGGGCGCGGTGGGGTAGTCAGACGTTGGGTTGAACAGGGAGATGCTGCTGCTGCTGCGGTGATGATGAGATGAAGCAAATGTGTTGTGCCAGGTATTCTTATCCGATGTCATTCCAGGTACACATGCGTTTAGTAAAGTCGTGTAAGGTTGCCGTTATTGTCGCGAAGTGGGTGTGTTGAGGTTTGGACTGGTGTAAGTACTCTTTGGGGTGTACTTGGTCGTTGTCGACGCCACTCAGATGGTTCCTGTCAGCCGGATCTTCCCACTCCACATTCTCGTGATCCTGTACTGGCTGCTTATGTTGTCTCTCTTTCCCCCAGCCGACAACAGCGACGTGGCGTTGTGCTGTTTCGAACTCTTTTTTTTTCCCCCTCGGAGGCGGTGATGGTTGTCGTGACTGAGTGAGTGATGGCAGTGTAGAAGCGCTGTGGAAATGCCCTGATTTTCTCCAATGAAGTGGAATCTGATGTTCGAGCCGACCGTTTGTCAAGGGCGGTAAGTCGTCCCACGTGTACGAAACTGGTGCAGGGTACCTCGGCCTGTCTGGCGGTGGTTGGGCGTGAGTGTGCTGGTACTGGGGGTCCAGCAGGAATTTGGTTATGCGTGCGTTGTTGTTCCCCCGGTGCAGATGCCTCCTCTTCCAATCAAATGGGTTTGACGATGGACCCAATGCGACACTTGACTTGATAGCTCCGGGTCTTGCTGCTGCAGGGCGCACACGTGAGGGGATGACAGCGTCGTTGAAGGGTCGTGGGGAGTTGGGGGTTCGTAACGCAAAGGCCCAGACGTGAGGTGAGGCGGTCGTCGATATATGAGGCCGTGGAGGTGTTGCTGGGTTAGACAACGGAAGAAGTCTAGAGTCTAAGAGGGGATCGAACGACTGGCGACGGGTGCTAGCTTATGGTTTGCGACGAGCGACTATGCTTCTGCGGGAGAAGAGATGACGGACGAAAAACAAGTCGAGACAAGACCAGACCAGACGGTGATGGGTTCCCAGCCAGGTGATATTTCCCACAAGGAGGGTGGGAGAAGAAAATGTTTGGACAGGACAGACGGGTGGCAGTCGGCAAGGAAGACAAGGTAGAGAGGCAAGGTAGGGTTCGATGTGGGCGGCGGTACGTACAGCGTAGGTAGTAGGCGTGGGTCCGGACGGAGAGGGGGTGTGTGCGAGCTTTTTGCAGCGACGGCGACGAAGAAAAACGAAGAATGGGAAGACTTTGAAGACACCGAGCGAACTGCGTGGGCAAAGTGGGCAAGAGAAGTGGAGACGAGGTACCCAGAAGGAGCAACCGGAGCAGGGGGTGTGAGGGAAAAGGACCGGGGGGTGAGGAAGACGGTGGCCGGGAGCTAGGATGGAAAGGCTTGGTGGGAAACTCAAGCTTACCTTCCTTGTCTTAGCTAGGAACCCAACCTAAGATCCAAGCTAACTTTTCTGTGTGCTTACCTCTTGTGTTTTTCTTTGGAGGGCAGGAGGGCAACTGGAGTCTGGAGGGGAAGGGGAACGGGGGAAAAACACAACATTGGATACCTGAGGGCGGTACGTACTTATTTTCAACTTGCCCGGACTGAATGGGAAACCTGCAACAAACACCGATTGGGAAGAAAGGTAGAGACAGAGAAGGATACGTACCTACCTATCTCTCAGAGCCTTTCCTTCCTTGCGTTCTGGGCCTTTTTACCCTGATCCCGGCCGAAAGAGGAGGTACCTAAATACGTAGGTACAGGGAAGCATGGTGAGGTCAGGCAAGGAAGGGAAGGAACGAACTGGTGCCATGTGCGATGGATGGGAGGAAGGAAGGAAGGAAGGCCAGACTACCTACCTTAGGTAGACCTACTTGCATTGTCTTCCATCCTCTCCTTCCGTGTAATTGCAGAGTCCATTGCTATAATTGATGGTGGAGGGAAGGAGGGACCCATTGTCTACCTTTCAATACCTAGGCAACTCCCATCAAGTCAGTCGAGAATGGCAGGAGCGAGGTCGTTCAACGAGGTCGACAAAGAGCAGGAACGGAGGAGGGGAGGTACGTCCTGTGTTTAGTCATTTTAGCTGCAACTCTGATGGGAGTCATCGTTACACACTTTTTTTCCCCTCCGTCCCCCGGCCAAACCCCACGATGTACGGCGGATACTCCAACTCCGCCATTTTACACAACTCATGATCAAGACACTGGCAAGTTTCTACGGACACCGACTGACAATACGCTTTCGCTTCTCTCGCATCTTGCCTCTACCCCCCGAGACGGGTCTGCGGGACGGGGACGCACGGAAACTGCTGCAACAGGGCGCCTCTTTCGTTTCGTGCCATTCTTTCTTTTCTTTTCTTTCTTTGTCTCTCTTTTTCTGACTCTCTCGGCACGGCCAACCCCCGTCTCTTTCAAAGTCACCTCCCACGCGGTCAAGCCTCGAGGCAAAAGAAGAAAACAAGGACCCTTTCTGTTAGGTGTCCGCCTTCCAGTTCTCTCTGTCAACAACGAGCTCGCCCGCAGCCCAACTATGGAGTACCTACGCAGTGCCTACCCAGCGACCCGTTCTACGCCAGATACAGCTTAACCTCATCCCCTGGTCCGTGTGTCGCCGTCGACTAGGTAGGCGCAAGGCCCCAGGCTCAGTGTGGAGGAGGAGAGTGGAGGAGCTCCCTTGAGCGTCTCCATGCGATTTTCTCTGCCTCTCTGCCTCCGCCTCTGCTACTGGGTCGATTGGTTGACGCGGCGGTCAGAGATCTCTGCCTCAAAGACGGCCCAAGCCTTTTGTGATTCAGGGTTTTGCGCTGTGCCCTATACCGGAGCCACGCTCTCATGTTGCATGTTCGTTTACGGCTTACGGCTTGCCCTCGGCTTTTCGACGTTGTGGTAGGACTTCTCTTTTGGAATGGGGAAAATACATCTCCGTACTGATTCCAGCCTAGGTATACGGAGTATTGAAAGGCGTTTTCAACGAGTTTTCCAATGACTACAACAGAACTATCGGATGGAGTCATGCTCTAATGGCGCCAGTCGTCCGTCTACGCCGGTGAGACCTGCCACGGCTGGTTACCATCCGATATTCAAGACACCGGCGATATAGAGCAAGACAGTACGGCTGATGTGACTCTCGTGTTTCCACGGTAAATGGTTTAGTCCACTGCCTAGAGAGACTGAACCTGACTCTGCGACGAGAGGGAGGCGGTTCTCAAACCACTTAAGCTGCGTCACTGCTATGCCAACGGCACGGCAGAACGCGGTGCGCAAAGCTAGCCTACTAGCCTTCGCAAAGGTAGTTCATCGGGGGTTTGTGGTGTTGTCAGTCCACCAATCCACAATACCATTGGTGACATTCTGCCGACGACAAAGATACGTGCTCTGTCATTACCATGCGCAATTTACGCTGCCCATTGCCTAATGGCACCCTTCGTACTTACCAGGTGCAGTGCAGAAGCAGGATGGTGCCATTGGCGAGGGTTTCTCGTCTTTTTCCGGGCTATTCTACAGCCAACTCTGATGCAGTGGACGTCACAGAGCAGACCTTGCAGCAGCCAACCGTCAGTCGAATTCCCAGTATTCATACGGAGTACTTCGGCCTTCCTCTGCAATCTTTGCAGCCTCCGCACAACAGTTGAGCGGCTGCCAGTCTATCGACAACAACGTTGCTGCAGCGGAGCGACGGACACCAATCGACATTCGCCAGTCAATGGCTGAACAGACAGGGAGCGGGGCAGGGTTCAGGGCTTCTCCCCGCCCATCTTCTGCCCGCCAAACCTGGCTTTCACGTTCTTCATTGCTGGGAATGTCGGAGCCTCAATGCTCGTCATTGGGTTGACTTTGAGGCATCTAGCTGTAGCCTGTAAGTCTTCGGTCACCGACGCAGTGAAGAAACGGCTACGGATCTAATTCCTCCAGACTTTCCTCAACACCTCTTTCGTCGCCCCCTCTTCTACACTCACGGTCCGCATTTCCTCGTCCGGTAGACATCACAACAACTCGAACCATGGATACGTATCAATCCTCTTGTCTGCATCCACCTGCTGTCGGTGACGGCATGCCCTCTTGCCGCTTCGGCCTAGGGTCCGCCGTCTCTTTTGCCCTGCTTTGGCACTGCCTCTGTTGTTCCGAGAACACTAACCCCGATTCCGTTTCGTTTCCTTCGCCATCAGGGATCATAGCTCGGCCTCCTCACCTCCCCTCCCCTTGTCTGTCGGTTTGGCCAGGGTACCAGGTCCCGGTCCAACGTTTTCCTCTGCCTTGACCGGGGCACCAGGAATGGTCAAGCGTCCTTGCACATTGTCCCCTCACCCCTGGTACGGGTTGTGTTCCCCGTTGGCCGGAGGAGGGCTCGCGGGAGACGTTTGCGAGTTGCCAGCCACTGACAGGAGGATGGACCATGGCCGACATGCACCGCGGTTGAACCAAAGAGATGCCCACTATTTCACGGCACGCTCTGCTGGGACAAGTACGTTCTGGGCCTTCTCATTCTCTCCACCCAGACGGATCCTGCTTTGCCGATTTTGGGTCCGGCTCCAAGAGCTCGGTGGAACCTGACACTGACAGTTGACGAGGGTACTTGAGCATGGCTCCGGCGGATCTGCATAACTCGTCTGGATTCGTTCGCTGCATTATGCATGCACAATGATTTGGCTATTACGAGGTCAACCGTCACAGTTGCAATTGTCCCGATGACCAGTTGCCGACCGGTTCCGCCCTTCAACGTCAGTCACTTCGAGGTCTTTTCTCCCAGTGTACTCGCCAACAAGCCGATCAGTCTCTGAGGTACACGAGCAAGCAAGGTATCACTCAAAACTGCGTCGTTCGAAAATTCGGGCAAAGGGACGAGACCGTGAGCCTGGAGCAGCATCTCGATTCGACAGTGTATGGTACCCCAATCTCAAGTTTTTTGGTGCGCAACCCGTTCGACGCCCAAATCGACAATATCATCTGTCCCCATAGCCATCAGCAGTCCTCGCTGCAGATGTACTTTGCCCGATTGGCTCTTCCACATTGGCCATCTCTACACTACCGCAGTATTCTCCAACATTTTTTCCCGCTCGCTTGGAGGTCGATTCTCGAGTTGTTCCCAGCTTTTCGGTCGCTTGATTGGGTTCGTTGTCCACAGGGGCCAGGGCTTGATGAACTTCCCCCAAGGGGGAGGTTCGTGACTCCACTGCGCAGCGACCAAGAGCATGGTATGGATACAGCACTGAAGCCCCGGGAACGGCGGACATCGGGGCACAACAAAGGGTAACGTGGATAAGATTTGCTAGTGCTTGTCGCCAAGTATGGTCTAGGGCATTGGCCCGTTGGGTATCCATCAGTGCAGTCATCGACTCTTTAGCGACGCCGGACATTGTGGTGCAATATTCCATCATGAAGAAAAACTGTAGAGGTCGGCTTGTCAAAATCAAGGATTGCCAGTATGCCAGTACCTCGACTCCATACGCTATGCGCTCTTCTGGGCGAGCATCGCAGACGGCTGAGCTTTTGGAGGACCCCAGCGGCCCTCAGTCCGTTTTCGGCAAATCAAGTCCCTTCCCCAGTCACGACTCACGATTTACCCGCCTTACGTTAGGTTGCCTTCGTCCCCTCCTTGCGAGCGGGTATGTTCCAGGTCGGCGGGTAACGCAACGCTGTGGCGCGGGGAGCGATGTGGCTTCCTCCTCCCTGCTCAGGAATAGTGACCAGCCCCCAGAAGATGGGTGCTGATGGAATGGCATGGAACGATACGATGGAATTTGGGAGCCGCCTCTCTGGGCAACGCCGGAGCAGTCGCAGCTAAGCCGTGATGCAAGAGTCAGCTTGCCCACGACATGGACTTGGGCCAAGCAACAATCTTGGGCGGAAGATCCGATTTTTGCGAGTCCACGAAGCTGTGAAGAGCCAGCTTCGTGGTCGTTAAAAGAACATCAAGACCTCGTCAACCCTGGACGCACTTCCATACCGGTTGCGATGAATAAGACTACCCTCAAGGCCTTCAAATTGCGAAAGATGTTGCGTACCTCGGAAGCTTTGAGCATAGGTGCCTCAAACCCAACTTGAGGCTCTGGCTTCCAAGAAGCCTGTGCCATTCTGAGCAGTGCAGCCCACAGCGGAGACCAACTGACAAGTCTGACATGGACCTGATCGACGGGTGAGAATCTCGATGGGTTGCCAGGACCTGAGCGAGGAATGACGATTATCGAGCAGGGCCAAGGAAGACCTAGACTCCAGCTTCTGGTGGTCCACAACGGCGCAATTGGCGAATGACGTGCTGCGCCCTGGTCCGATATTACAACATCCTCTTAATGCCAGGGCTATCCATCGCAACTTCACGTGGCCTGCGAAAGTCCCATATGGATTTACGAGATACCGAGGGTCGAAACTATCCGTGGACAGGTCATAGCAGCGACTGTCACTACGATAGTTTCCTGGTATTACGACACGGGCAGAACCCCACTCAGGTCAATGCACCACAACAAACAGTCGAACTCACGCCCATGGGCTGCCTAGGTAAACACTGTCTGCGTCGCAGTGGTTGTCATAACAGAGCAGCCGCACATCTACGAATACGCACGGGACATCAGGAGACGATAGCTAAACTGCAACAAGGGGGGCTTCTCGATACGCGGTGCGGTATCTTGCCCATTCATCCGGCCAGGCATATCAGGTTGCTGAAGCCCTTCCCATTCCGATGCAGCGCCATAATCACCTTAGGCTTGGTTCCTTCAAGCGTTGAGTATTGTTGGTCGAAAGTTGTCCTATGGACGCTGGTCTCCCAAATTCCAACCCCGGAAAATCTAGCCCCATCAGTTTGCTGCCTGCAAATCTGATCTCAATGACAAATGCAACTTGTTTCTTCGGGAGGAGAAGAAAAAAGGCTGGGGAATGTCAACGTCTTCTCCGCGAGCAGCCGCCGACGTCTCAACACTGCCGCCCAGCTGAGGTCGCAAAGAAGCGCATTGCCAGTTGCCAGGCTCCCTCTTTGACTCGATTCAGCCAGCACCTCGTGTCCGTTGGCCATATTGCCTGCCAAGCGTCGCTGCTACAGGCTACAGGGAGAATCGATGGCGCGAGACCATTGTCGCAAGTTCAGAACATTGTAGCGAAACGCTGGAAGCCTCACTCAGGGCAACGAAACGCCTTCTTTGAGGCTGGCGGGATGGATGGAACTTGGTGAATGACTCTGCTTCTATCAGGCGGATTTCTGGATCTTGGTCAGTCAAGCGCTTGGCGCCCATCTTGTCGTACGCACGCCTGCTACCGGGGCGGGGTAGGCCCAGAGGGACGAACGTCCTCTCCCTGTCTTTCGCCGCTAGGTATAGTACTGCCCCGAAGTCTCGGAAGCGCCTAGACCTGTATGCCAATTCGCCTGGGCAACGGACATGGGCAAGCCATGTTCCCGGAGTCGCGCGATCATCTCCTTTTACCTTGCCTCGTTGGGATGTGTCAGGCCAGGCATTCGTTGACTCGCAGCTTGTCGATCCCTTCCTGTTCCTGCCTGGAGGACGTTAAAGGCACGAGTACACCTTCGTGACACTTAATCGAATACTGCGTGGACGACTACCTATACGTACTGGTTTGAAGCTCCCGACGGCTCCAAGATTCAATGAGCAGCTTGCGAAAAGGCGGGCCGGCTTTGAGTTCGACGTATTGACGAGACTTAATTTGAATCAGCTTGCCGGCATCACGGTCACATCGCTTTTATCATGGCCAGACTCAGCCAGCATCGAGAGTCATTTTGCATCCACCACTTCCCGCATATCCATGAACAGAAGCATCTCCTCCTTGGACATCGACATTTCAGCCCTCTCTTTGACAGCTACACCTTGCTCCGAACTGGCACTGCCCTCGTCAGCGCTGCATGTGTTGTCTTAAGAAAAGGAATGCTACGGGTACAGCCCTCTAACATTACGCTGCGACCATAGAGCAAAAATCACGACGCGGAGCCCCTCTCAAGTCTCAACTCACAGGTCTGAGCTCCGATACCACGTGTGTCGGGCATTCTCCACCAACATTCTGGCAAGGATCCTCCACTTTGGCCAACTTCTAAATTTTGAATTTTCAGCAACGACTGGAATGCAACCTCGTTTTCTGGCCGCCCCATCATTGCTTCTTCTCGGATGATGGCACCACATGCGGCTTCCAGCAGCGTCATCTACCTTGGAAGCAAACTCTGTTCCACGTCTCGCAAAGATATCAAGGTCTAGGGGCCAGTCTCACTATCAGGTGGCTCCACGGATGACAACGCTGGTCGGCTCGTCCTTCCTATCCCGCCTCCCGTCTTGTTACTCCCGTCTCGAGGTTAGATGACACTGCACCGGCACAACATCAAAGCCGTATGGCATAATGGCGAACCACTGCGAAGCTTAGACGAGAGCACAGTTTTCCCTAAGAACTGCCAATGCATTCGTAACGTCTCACTATTCCGGCAGACTTTTCCCCTCGCTGTACGGAGAGAGCTCCCGTATCCCTCTCGCCTGATTTAGCGCGTTAACGACCGCAATTTCCGGTTGTCACTGAGAAGTTGGCTGATGACCGCGAGAACTCGCAACGAGCCTTCTTCTTCTCCTCCGGTCTGCGCAATTTCTCGCCATGGCCTTCTTGCCTAAAAGTCCATCTCTACAAACGAAGTCTTCCTACGTAGCAATCTGTCACACACTCGCTATCTACCCGGCTTCGGTGCCGCCCGAGAATGTTTCCAGTCGTTGACGGAAGGGAAGTGGCTTCTGAGTAGGCCGGCCGACCTGCATATATGGCGGGTTTTGCGAGAACTCCTCCCGGCATGAAAAAAACTTTTTACCATATACTGCGCCGTAGTACATCGGATGCTTTCGTCTCTCGAATCACTTCATCTAGGCCTGCCGGTGGAATCTCAAGGTGGGGTCACAGATCCTTCCTTGCTGCAGCGGAATGGGCTTGTTCGCTTATTGCATGCTTGACACTTTTGACTGGTACTTCTGACTTGACCTAATACTATTTGTACATACGCCGCTGAGCTCAAGCCCTAGGTTCACTCAGCAAACAGCGTGGTTCGCGAAGAGGGACGCCGGCCAGCCCCGGTGGAACTAGATAGGGACATGGCACGCCCAACAATTGCCTTCTAAGATCTGACGACGTCTTGTTGGCTAATCGATCTAATGAGATGTGATTATATCATAATCACGATGGATGGGGTTCTCTTTTGCGGGCCAGGGAACCCACTCTGCTATTTTCGTTGGCTCTCGTCCCTTTTGCCTGTCATTGGGCAAAATGTGTACCGAAGGCGAGAGCTTTCGCTCCAACGGCATTCGGTCTACCTGTTCGCCCCTCTCGAAGCCGGTAAGCGGCGCAAATCCCGTGGGCGCTTGGCCCAATAGTCCTCAAGGCTGCGCCGTCGACCGGAGACGGGCCAGCCTCGAGAAATTTGGGGCCGGTCAGAACATGGTCGACCGAGGCACCTGGGGGTCGACACCCTTACGAGAGCACAGCCATTGATTACACCCAAAGTTTGCATCTACTGTACCTAACTGGTGCAGCCGTGTCTACGGAAGAGGGTGTGCAGCGTCACAATCTCTGCAGTCTGCACACACTTGTTGAGTCGATATTCTCAAGCCCGCCGGTGCGGTACCTGGATTGGAGATGAGGTTTTTTCCCCCTTGGTCTTGCGTCCCTTGCATTAGTCGTGCCCTGATGGAGGGTTGGATTGGCAGTCCATTCGCCGATGCTGACTTACCAAATGCAGAGGGGACGGAAGCGAGAGGGGAAGACACGGGTGGCCGGTGACGGGCATGACGGATACCATCCGGTGCCTGGGCTCTAGCCTTAGGGCTCCGGTAGAAGCGCGCGTGGAAGCCTCACCTTGCAGCAGTACCGCCCAATTCTTTTCTCTGTGAGTACGGTTGCATCGAGGAAGCCCACAGGAAGAAGGATCCCTCATCCAACAGCCTCTTCGCTGTGCCCACTTCACATGTGAACTGAAAAAAAAGTTGCACACATCCATGTCAGGGAACGAAGCCGGCTGACCGGGTGGGGGCCCGATGACTCTGGATTTTTGACGGGGAATTATGACCGAACAGGAGGCCGACGCGGAGGCTCGACTGAGTCTTCTTTGGCCTTTGAGTTGAGCCCGCGTGCGTGAAAGACCGGTACCTTTGGACCGGCCCGGACTCGGCCAAACAGGAAGAAGAAGAAATGGGAAAAGGTACTTCCATTCTGACAGTTGGGCATCAGCGGTCTGAAAAAATATGCATGCGGCGAGACTTTTCTCGAAGTTCGAAGTCATCGGTCGGCGGCAAGCCACAGACCCATCACCGCAGGCAAGCCGTCAAGCCAAGGTCGGCACTCGAATCTCAACAGAAAAGGGCAAGAAAGGGATCAGAATTTTCACTCTCCGGCCCCGACGGAATCCAAATTCGGATGATACAGTGGCGGTAGGTTACTTCTGTGCTTGGGATGAAAGAGGGTAGCTAGCGAGGGGCGTGGCGTCCTTACCTGTAAGCCATCCGTTGAAGCGGCTTACAGTTCCCTCGGAACCAGGTTGTCGACACCTGGATAAAGTTGATGTCGCGTGCGCCCCCTCCTCTATTTGGTAATGATGATGGTTCATGGGTCTACTTAGACTCTCACCAGTTGATGCCGGCAGATACGAGGGAAGTAACGGCGAATAATTCCTCAAGGTGGATGATTTATTCGTTCAATGAGATGAGAGGTCGTCTTCGGATGGCCTTTGGGCGGTTCGGATCAAACAGGCCGCCTAGACAGAAGACAACGAAGTCCCCGGCCTTCATACCGGAGAGCTCGGTGCGCTTCTGGGCGGTTTCGCTTTTCATTCCAGGCCATCCATCGTCATGGTGCGGCGTGTGGCGAAGAATGGGGTGCTTCTCTTGGGACTCCGTCGCACGATGCCACGAGGCGTTGCGGGAGACATCGGCGCCAACAGTTGGTGTCACGATTGCGTGTGTGCACGGGCGAGTGTCCCCAAAGCGGAAACATGGCTGGAATTCGATGTGACCGCAAATGGCTGTCAAAATCTTCAGAGGAACATTCCTGCGACGATGACTTGGATTCCAAGGATCCCCGATATTGGGGCTGATGGCGGCGATGCCTGGGAAACACTTCATGGCGCTTTTGAGGGCTGAAAAGTCAATTGAGAGAGGAATGAAAAGCCAATTCCCGCTTTGGAGCCATGGAAGAGTCTTTCTCTTCTTTGCGTTTCTCCATTCAAAGGAACGGCGCTGCAGCGTCAAAGTCAAATCAATAATACCTTACTCAACAGCGCCAGCAAGCCCAGAATCCGACATTGAAGACTGGACTGGCCAATAGAAGAGGAAAGCGACAACAGTTTACGCGCGAAAAGGCGAATGGCCGAGTTTTGCGCGTTGGGACTCTGTCTGCCCTCTGTTTGACTTACACCGAGGCGCATGTAGAGGAAAAGATTCGATGCTAATTCCGAATAACCACCCGTACCTTACAGACTGCGCCCTCGTGGCAGCTTGGACTGGCGCGCGCGCGCACGATCAACCGGGGAATTTTTTTTTTTATCTTTATCCTTTCGGGACCGAGGAATGCTGCGGCCTGATGCAAAGGTTCGGCGCCACCAATGTCTGAGACCCCGTGATCGCCCGTCAACCCACGATAAGAAGAAAGCCGCAGATTACTTTCTACTTTACTACGTCTGTCCATGGGGATGGTGTGCTTTTCGCTGCGAGACATTCGAAACCCCGGAATCGATCGATATGTGATCTCGGGGTAAGGAGACGACGGCGCACTGATGGGGAATCTCGAGCGATAAACTTAGGCTGCGGAAACCTCGAGCTGGGTTCACTTTTCGGTCCGGCCTAGGCAGATCGAGAGAATGTTACCAACTGGGAAGCCCGGGTGAGGTCTCTATTGCAACTTCACCTCAGGCCCAACCGGTGAAGGGGGAGTCGTTGGTGACGACACGGATATCTTGTAACTGGCACCCTTCGAGATGCAGCGTCGTGGCCGTTGGCGGTAGTCCGCGGACGCGGGAAAGGATTTGCCCAACGGCATGTCAGGCACAACGCAGTGCACTGCTACTCTGCTGCTCAACAACTGTCGGGAATGAGGGTGATCCTTCGATACAATGCCACGGCTGCTGCTGCTGGTGGTGTTGCCGCCGCGGCCATCACATCACATCCCGTCACTGGCCAGGTACCCTCGCTCCCCCATTGGACCACGTGTGGACAGCAGCGATGCCACGTCCGATTTGTGCCTCGGATGCAGCATCGCAGGACAGGGCTCTTTTGTCCTTTTTTGGGTTCAGGCACGAGCAGGACCCTGCGACGTGCGAGCTGAACTCTGCGCTCCCCCCGTCATGGTGAGAAGAGACGAAATAATCTTATGTTCTGCAGACGGCATCTGTTCGTTGGGGTGACCGTTCGTCTCTCCTTCGTGGGGGGGAAAGGATGGGATGCAGGGGGTGTGGTGTTGGGTGTTCACCACGGTTGATGCGGGTGGGATGCGCTCGGTCAGCGTGGTTGGTGCCGCGGTTCGCGGAAGTGGGATTCCGGGGAAAGACGGGCTGGTTTCAGAGCCGGGAAACTTTTTTGCGCTTTGCTCTTACAGAGTCGAGAACTCCCAACCGCGACGCGGGCGACGACGCGTATGGTGTGGTGAGCTTACACACTTTGTGTGTGTTTTCATGGTTCTTTGGGTTGTCACTAATATTTTACACGAGATTTTGCGACGGTCTAGCTTTTTTGTTTCCTGTCACGCGACGACGCGTACAAAGTTCTACCGAGGCATGGTCTGGTTGCGACTACTCGACTGGATGTGGGAGAACCTCAATGCGCGCGAATCATCAGGGGGGCGGATTGGAGGAATAGACCCCGAGGCAGACGGCATACATCAAGGCCTGGTTGCTGTTTGGCTTCTGGATGTCCAAGTATGTTGTGGCGTCGCGTCATTCGCCCGGCCAACGGGAGGCAAACCACGGGATGGGACGGGGCGCGCAATCGGTGACGAGATGTTGATTGATGGGTGGTGTGCCTCGGGACGAGCGGGAAGGGCGAGATGACGGGCGCGTTTGATGGGCCAAGCTTGATCGGTGAGCAACTGAGCCTTAGTGAGTCCTGCGTGGAGGGTCGGACTCTTTGTCTTTTGAGAGTGGCATTGACACGATCATTGCTCTTGGGATAATTATCCCGCGAAAAGATGAGGCTTGGTTCCGGAGAGCGAAGGAGGGGCGATGCCAGATTCTGCAATAGACGCGACGGGGAGAAGGGGTCGGTATGCCACGCTGCGACAGACCCGGCGGATGCGGACGGCGGATGTGGATTGCGGGACGGGCGGTCGTCCCGCGGTGGTGGGGTCGCGCGGTCCATGTGGTTGCAGGAGGAAGGATTTGCGGTCCCGGCGGTGCGGGCGCGGCATTGCCTGTGTTGTGGTTATGAGTGAGTCTACCCTTTGCAGCATAATTATCCCAATCCCAGAGAAGAGGAGGAGGAGGAGGAGGGAGAGGTCTATGCTGAGTTGTTTGCTCAAGCGCAAGCGCGACATCGGAGGCGACATGTCGATTCGCGCGGCACATGCACGGAATGCTGCGACACTGGGCAGAAGGGCACAAGCCTCGAGGCAGCAATTAGAGATGGCAGCGCAGAGGAGGAGGTCTAGACCTGGCCGAGCGCGGGTGTCTCTTCCCTTCTCGCTCTTTGTGCTGGAGAGCGTTTTGACGGCCCTTTCTTTGGCCCTTTTGGCCCTTTTTATTCCCGTTTGGTGCCCACGGTTCCTTACCTCAGTTGGGCTGACTGATAAGGGTTTTCGCGGGTTGAGGATTGAGGGTTCGAGAGGATCTATGCGCCTGTCTGTCGCTGTCTGAGCATGAGCGTGAGCAGTATTTTGCCCCCCCTCATCTGAGGGTCTTGTAGACCTGACGGGGAGAGATTCCGCGGATGCCGGGTCCGAAGGTAGGTTGATCTGTGGCATCTTTGATGGTGAGAGAGGGATAGGATACGTGAGGGTTTGGGTGTTCTTTGGGACCGAGACGCCTTGCTCGGATGGGATGTGATGTAGGAGGCTTTTCCGGACGTCCACTTCAGGCTACACACATGATTTCTATAGCCGTTGCTCGTTACGGAATGCGTTGTGTCGTCCGCGCCACGAAAGGGTTTCTCAGCAACTGGCGAAGTTGCGAAAGAGGGTATTGAAGGGATTCAGTTTGGTGATAACGGACGATTGAGGTAATTCGGAGACAAGTGTCTTGCACGTGGGGGATTTCGAACGTGGCTTGGCTGGCTCGACGTACGGCAAAGCTGCGTGGTACGCCTTTGGGTTTCGCGAGGCGGACTGGTCTAGGTAGAGTTTTTATGAATTCGAGGAGCTCGCTAGCCCAGGTAATTCGAGGCAAGGTGAGGTTAGGTGAGTTGAGGTGAAAGACTGGCGGTAGAGGGCAAGTCGAGTCTGGTGGCTTTTGGGGGGGATCGTAGGCAGCAGCGCCGAAAGCGGGGTCATTTGGCCCCGCCAAGTATCGTCTCAACCTCTTCGTGAATCGCTTCGTACCTTGAACAATGGGCAAATATTTACCTCGTTTCAGAATTATGGTATTTTCCTTGTGACTCATTCTACGGCACAGCAAGTCGGTGAACGTGGACGGTTGAGGATAACGCCTATAAGACAACTCACCGCATCTCTCACCAGCAACGTGGAATCTCGACCGTCCATCTTGCAAACTCACACAACCATGGCGCCCCGAAAACAGCCCAAAACATGCCAACACACATCCATCATCGTCGACGCCTCAAAATACGGCCGCTCGAGGGCAGGTTTCCTCCGCGTACCAGTTGAGAAACGCGTTGCGGCGACGACGAGGTCTGGAAGGGTTATCCCGGTTGCGGAGGCCGATGCAGGTACCTCCAATTCCAACTCCAACTCCAATCCCGGCCCCGGCCCCGGCCCCGCCGCACCCGGAGCTGCAGCTGCAGCTGACAACGACTCCGCACCACTCCCGCCCGATCCCTCCACTTTTCCCGGTCCGCTTGTCCTCCCCGACGACGACCTCGCGCTGGAACCGCGGTATCCGCCGCAGAGTTTGAGGGCGTGGGCTTCTGGGGAGTGGAGGAATCGGATTACGGGGGGGAGGAAGACGTTGTATGTTGCTGATTTTCCGGGGGTGGATGTAGAAGGGGGTGTTGGGTTTATGAGGGAGTGGGAGGTTCCTGTTTTGGAGGGTGTTGTGATGGATAGTTTGGAGCAGCCGAAGGTGGAGGATGTGGTCTCGTATTTTGAGGCGTTTTATCATCCTCTTCCTGTGAAGGTTCTTCCTACTGCGTTTCGGTTCGTCAAATGGGACGATGAGGGCGTTCCTCGTGGGAAGACGAAGGAGAAGAACAATTTCATGGTTGGTCTCGCAACTGGATCTTCCGTTGTCGGAATCAGGTGCCGCCCGTCCCCCGACAACTTCGCAAAATACCAACTCAACCTCAACGATCTCCTTGACGCGCTCTCGGGGGTCCTTCCGAGTGATGCCTACGCTGCGTGTATGCTCATCGCGCAGGATCTATACGAAGACGAAGATGATGACTTCTGTTGCGGGCGGGCGTTTGGGGGGAGTAGGATCTGTACGGTCAGTTCGTTTCGGTACCGGCCGGTGATGGATGGGGTTATGGGGGTTGAGAGGGGGCATGGGTGGCCTGCGAGTCATTGTGGACGGTTTGTGAGGGAGGCGTGTGAGTGGTGGGAGGAGCAGGAGGAGATGGAAAGGGTGAGGGTAGTTGGGATGGAAGTGGATGGGAGGAGGAGTAAAGGAAAGGGGAAGGGGAAGAGGGACGGCGGTGGTGAGATTCTTGTCGATTTGAGAAAGGTGAAGGGGACGGCTATGGGTGCTGCTATCTCTGCGTCGAGGAACGTTCTTGTTCCGAGGGAGGCATCACGGAATAAGAAGCTGGCAGAGGAGGATTTGTACGGTATGTGGTTTTCACGTGTTGCGAGGACGGCGGTTCATGAGGTTGGGCATTGTCTTGGGATGGATCACTGTGTATACTACGCTTGCGTTATGCAAGGGACGGGTGGGTTGGGTGAGGACTCGAGACAGCCGCCGTACTTTTGCCCTGTTTGTGAGGCTAAGTTCATATGGGGTTTGGGGGAGATGGGGGTTGTTGAGGGAGGAATGGGCGGGAGGTGGATGGAGGGGAGGATGAGGGAGGTTGAGAGGGAGAGGATGAAGGTTATGAGGGCGTTTTGTGAGAGGTGGAAGGGGGTCGGGATGTTTGCTGGGTTTGGGGGGTGGTTGGAGGCTCGGTTGAAGAGGGAGTTTGGGGAGAGGGACGAGGCGGAGGTATCAACACGTGGTTCAAGGAAAGTACGGGAGGTTGAGGTTATCGTGGTTGATTCGGATTAAGGTGGTGCGAGGGTCAATGAAGGGATGTGACTGTGGTAGAGAGGAATCTTTCATCTCATCAAACGTCACAGCTGTGAGATGAAATGTCCCATGCTGCCAGATGGCATCAATACATATGTATATACTTCTCCAAGTGGTATAGCTATCCCACCCTATTTCCCTCATATTCGTCCACGAATAATCAGACATAAAATAAAAGTTGGAGAAAGACTAGAGACGGATGTAATGACAATTCTAACAGAGGATAGAACACCTATGAGAGCAGCAACGACGAGGTAGCTTGTTGGTAGCACAAGAAAGAAGAGCCAATGTCGTCTTGCCGTTGGTCGCCCGGAAAGTATGCCTCACCTTCAGAATGGAGGCTGCGATTGGTCAGATTCACACCGACAATAGCAACTTGCAGCAAGCTCGCCGCTTCAGCTCTTGCCATCATTGGCCCGGTCAAGACGTGTCCTGCAGGCAGAATCGTCTGCCAGAGAGAGCCTTCTTCCAACAGAATTTTACTTTTCTCGGGGGCGCTCTTGCCAATTACCCCTCAATTTTGGTCCCTTCACCTCGTTTCTTGACAACTCTCAGCACTACGAAGGGACAATCCACCTCGGGTGTAGCGGGTGTGTCGTTTGAGGCCCCAATCCAAGCGCTGCGGCTTTCTTTCACTGCTACAACCTGTCAGCACATTATCGCTTCTCACACCCGCGCCCCGAACTCTTGGCCCTGCAGAGAATGACACCTCTGGAGATCATCGGCCTCGTGAGTGCCATCATCACATTCATCGACTTCGCGGCCGAGAATGTCGGGGTAGCACGAGAGATTGGGCGGAGCGGTTCCGCGACGTTCAAAGACAATGCTGATCTGGAGCGTCGGGTAAAGCTCGTCGAGGAGCACGTCGCGGGTCTCAATACGAAGGGTATTGGTGCGCCAAGGGATACCCACGAGGCCCAGCTGATGGATCTTGTTGAGGCATACAAGAGCCTCACAGTCCAGATGATGAACCTTCTAGCTGGGCTCAAGTCAACAAAGAAACGGCACATTTTGTCAAAGATGGTCAAGGATTACCGGAAGAAGGATGATAAGGAGATACTCCAGAAAGAGTTAGATGACTGCAGATCCAGGATACACTTGCAACTTACTCAACTTAGCAGGTGAAGTTCTTGAAATGCGACTCCCAGACAGACAGAGCCCGTTTTAACACATGCGCGTAGGTCGGAGTTGAGTCGTGGTCTCGATGAAATACCTGCTCGTGGACAAGTCTACGCAACTGAGTTACAATCTATAGGCGAGAGCATCAGAGAGCTTCAGTCACATCTCGCAGCTTGGAAGAGTGTACCTAGCTTGGTGGCAAGCGCACATCAAATCCTGTTACGATCAAGGATCGTCGTCGAACGCGCTGCAAAGCGCTCAATCTCAGAGACGCTTTATGTGGGCGATATGACAAGGAGATTCGACGAGATTGAGCCCGCCCACGTAATGACATTTTCCTGGCTCCTGGACTACGAAACAACGTCCGAATATGACTCAATAGATGGGTCAGAATATGAGCCTTATGAGGACAAAGGGTCGCTGAAAGCCGACAAAAACGATGACATGGGCCAGCCTCAAGGTTCGGGTACTGGTGCAGAAGCTGGTTCAACGTCTGAGGAAACATATGATGAGGCATCCGATGATGGATCTGAAGTATCTCTGGATCGAACCATTGAAGAGCTTCAAGCAAGGCAAGACCTGATAGACTGGTTGGCTCATGGCGACGGCATCTTCCACATATACGGCAAACCTGGGGCAGGCAAGTCTACACTCATGAAGTATCTCTGCCAGAGTTCAGCTACCACGGCCTATCTTGAAAATTGGGCCGGAGAAAAGACACTGATTTCGGCAAACTTCTTTTTCTGGAAGCTTGGATCTAATGCTCAGAAGTCTCTAGATGGACTGCTTCGTGCCCTTCTATACTCGATCATGGAGCAAGCACCTGCCCTGCTCGAGGCCGTGTTTCCCAAACAGTGGGGAAGCGCCACACATGGAGAAGTGTTTCATATACAGAATTCCGACATTGAGTCGGCTTTCTCCAGCCTTCTGCGACAAACGGCGTTCTTCTTCTCGCATAAGGTTGCGCTCTTCATAGACGGCCTGGACGAGTTTGATGGAGACCATGACAAGATGATAAGGATGTTTCGCAACTGGACTGAAATAGTCCCAGGAGATATTAAATTGTGTCTTGCAAGCCGAGAATGGGAAATATTCCGGCAAAGACTGGTCAATTGCCCCGGAATTCGCACGCAGGACATCACAAACCGAGACATCGAGGCGTACATCAACAGCGAATTATCCGAAAATGAGGAATTCAAACTCTACGCTTTGACGCAGCCATCGATATTTCTTATCATCGAGGAAATCAAGACAAAGGCCCAAGGCGTGTTTCTCTGGGTGAAGATCACCTTGAGGGGCCTTAAATGGGGTCTCCTTTCTGGGGACCAACTCGGGGATCTTTGGGCAAAACTGGACGCTTTACCAGCCGGTCTTGATGAGCTTTTCACCTCCATTCTTGACTCGATCATGAACGGGCCTTATACCTACCAGGTGGATAGATCGAGAGCCATACGGATGATTCTACTCGCAGCGGAGGCGGAGAATTCAGCTCATCCCCTGCTGCTCACGGACACTTGGTTCTTAGATGAATACGGAAAAGACCCCGATTTTGCGCTTAAGTCTCTAAATGTAGCCGTCGACAGACATACAAGCCTCCACAGATAAGAAAAGGCTAGGCGATCAGTCTACCAGAGATGTATGGGGCTTCTTGAAGTAAACGCCTCTAATTCCAATGCCCGACCACCGAGCATGAGAGAGGTGATTGATCATAGTCTGGTTCACGACATTGTTGTGTATGTCATCGATTCACTTAAAGGAATGGACCATATCATGAGTGGCAATGCCATCGGCGAAGTAGAGGGCAGCCTCAAGGATGGCACTACACGAATTCATTGCGACACATGCAAGCTTCACGAGGTCATCGGTGCGGATAACGACGAATTCCTCCACGAACATGCCTGGTATTACGATATGTATAGGATCAATCATGCACATCCATCTGAGGACAAGGTGAGATCCATTCACCGGACCGTGGTTGAATTTCTACAACAGCCACACATTCGAAATCGCATTCACGCCGATGCTGTATCCTTCAACGCACAAGACTTTCGCCTCCAGTCTTTTCTTGCATCTTTAAAAATATTCCGGCCGTGCTCGGACTTCCTCAGAAGATGTCACGAGTTATAGCACACAGCAATGGGCATACGGAGTATAGTAAAGTAGCTTAACTTATTAAAATAAAAATAAATAAAAAGAAAAGGTCTATATATAGGATATAAGTAATATATATATAATAAAGTACGTAACGGGCGCTTTATAAAGCACGGTTACTATTCTTATTATATAATATACCCCTTAATTACTATTATTAAAGAGCTATTATACCTAGGATAAAACCTTTAAATACTCTTATAAAAGCCCGATTTAGTTAAATATAAATAAAAAAAAAAAAAATATAAGGGATACGTATCTTATAGAGCGTATTTATTATAAATAGCTCCCTTATCTAAAATAAATAAGATCCTAACTAAGAATAGTATATAGTTTATTATTTTTAATATATAAATTAATAAGAGTAAAACTACTTACTCGCCTCGTATATATCTAAATTCTTATAGTACTACTTAATTATTATTTTTTTTTTTTTTAATTTCTTATAATTATTATAAATACCCCCATTTATTATATACGCACGCTAGTGCTATTAAATCGTTTATTAATTTTATTTTAAATATAAATATTTAATATATCCTATATTAATAATAAGTTTTACG
>JFBX01000581.1:4146-18511 GCA_001563135.1 Colletotrichum simmondsii | reverse complement strand
GGGGGGGGGGGGGGGGGGGGGGGGGGGGAGCTCGGGTGTTTGTGCCCACGGGACAGGCCGAGGAGGGGTCGAGAAACTCTCAACGCGGCATGCGGCTCGACGGAAAAAGGTTGACGACATGGAATTTATTTGAGATGAAACTAAAGCTTGTATCTGTCAACACCTGCAACATTCTCACATACCGTCAATGAAGACATACATTTACGAGATTTTATTATGCATCTTTGATTTGTTGTACAGAGAGACTTGAGAACCGCCTGCGACCACCTCAACCTACTAAGAGGCTTTCGGGTTACTTCACAGGGATTTCATTCAGAACTTCAACGCTCGCCGTCATAACACAATGGCAGAAGTGATGAAATCCAGGGACGTCAAAGGTCTGAACAAAAATGGCTCACTCAACGACGAAGAAACTGGCGGATCGCACTCAGAGGCACCCCTCGAGGTCCACGCAGGCGAAGACATCGTAGCGCGGATGAACAACCTTGATCCGCCCGTGACGCCAGAGGAGGAGAGACGCGTACGGAGAAAGATTGATACGCGACTGCCCCCCTTCCTGCTCATTCTCTACATGTTCACCTGGCTGGACCGCGGGGCATTGGGGAACGCGGCGCTAATGGGCATCAAAGAAGATCTTGGGTTCACGAGCAGAGACTTCTCTCTCGCCGTGAGCATGTTCTTTGTCGGGACGGCGATTTCTGACCTGTTTACGAATATTGGGATGAGGTATATCCGACCTTCGGTCTACCTTGCTACGGCCATGGTGGGCTCACTCTGAAGTTCAGAAGAATACGTGCACGAGCGCTCACGGATTTCACAGATCATCTGGGGTATCTTTGCAACGCTGCAAGCTGTTGCCGGCGGTCCCAGCGGGATGTTCGCCATCCGATTCTTCCTCGGCATCTTTGAGGCGGCCTTCATCTCCGGGGCGCCATACCTGACGACAGTCCTCTATCCCAGAGCCGTAAGTATACCCTGTGTACTCTCTTGATTATGTTCTCTCGAATCCTGACACAACGTGATCAAGGAATGGGGCCGCCGCATAAGCGTCTACCTTTCAGCAACCCCCCTGGCAGGCGCCTTCGGCGGCTGGGTAGCCTACGGCGTGTCCAACATCTCCAACCCGCTCATAAAGCACTGGCAAGCCCTCTTCGTCATCGAGGGGCTCGTCACCATCCTCTTCGGCGTGGCCTGCATCTGGGTCCTGCCCGACCGCCCGCACAACACGCGCTGGCTCACCCCGCGCGAGCGCGACGTTGCCACCTGGCGCATGATGCGTGACGGGAACCGCACGCATGGAAAGATACACTGGCGCACGACGGCGGCGCAGCTGACGGGGGACTGGCGGCTGTGGCTGAACATTGCGATTTACATGGGCCAGGTGCTGCAGACGTACACGATTGCGACGTTTACGCCGATTATTGTGGCGACGTTTGGGTATGATAACGTTAAGGCGCAGTTGATGACGGCGCCGCCGTATTGTGTTGCGTTTGTCATGGTGTTTGTCGTCGGATGGGCGAGTGATCGGGTGAAATCGTGTTCGGGGTTGTTGGTAGGGTGTTCTGTTGTTGCTGCTACTGGAGATTTGTTGCTTGCTGTGTTGCCGCATACTGCTGCGAGTGCGAGATATGGCGCGACGTTTTTGATATTGTCTGGGATCCTGTCTGGCGTTACGTTGAGTGTGGGCAACATCACGAGTAATTGCTGCGGCGATATCAAGAAGGGGATCGCAACCGGGTTATTTCAATCTTTTGGGAGTACGATGGGCATCGCGACGGGATATCTCTTCCCTTCGACGGATGGACCGAGCTATAAGAAGGGGTTCTGGACGTTGTTTGCGGCTACGTGTTGGACTGGTGTTGGGGCCGCGTTTGTGACGGTGATGAATATCAGGGAAAATAGGAGGCGGGATCGGGAGTTTGGGAAGCCGCCTCGGGATGTCGTGATTGATTATGACGAGGATGGTCAGATGGAGGATCATCCATACTGGAGATTCTACCATTAGGCTCTTGGCAATTGATAAAGATTAGAGACATCTGACTAGAAGCTTTACCACAGGTTCAAGGCGCTCATCAAGTGAGGCAATGGAGTTGACATAGACGTATGTCTTAATAAAGCCATATCTCTTACGATGTTGAGTCCTTCTCGCGGCAGCTATCCACTTCAGAGCCCACAGACTTATAGCCTACTCAAATGAGGTGTATATGTCGATGCTTAATAAACTCACTCACCGGCTTCAATGAGTCCTAGTTTTGAAGGAGGCTCTAGGTCCATTTCGTCATTGCTCCTATGACCAAAGTACTCAGAGCTTCAACGTGCCTTTTGTCGTCATCTAGGTTCTCATTTACTTTTCCCACGCGTCACTTCTCGGATGGCGAGATTCGTGATTCTGTTTAAATGATGGGATCAAGATACAGTCGAGGGGGAGGGAGTGAAAGGTGAGTTAAAGAATAAGACGGAATATCTAGTTGAAACACAAGGCGAGTTGCTTGATGAGAGGTACATAGTGTAGACATTTCGTGGCGGACGGAGGTGAGCAGGGAATGAAGATGCGCGTGTAGTAATTTCGATGAAATGTCGAAGCTAAGGTGATGTATCCAACTTAATTAACAATGATTGAGCTTCAGACATCTCGGACGGTCGCGTTGAGTTCCTCGACCACGGAAAGTCTTGAACAGTCGCGAAACGGCTCGAAAGTTGCAATGGCTCTCATTTGCCTCCCTCAAAACACCAAACCACAAATGCTTCTGAGTCTCTCACGATGGGAATTGGAGAGGCGAAAATCTGTGCCATGAGTGTGCAGCTACCTTGACGCGGTAATCTCCGAGCCGGGCTATGTCATTCGTTCAACTCGCACCGTACTAATTAGACCGAAAGCTTTTCACCGGAAACTCCAGAAAGTAAACAGAGCCCTACAGCCTCCCCATCATACATTGGGGAGATAGTGGGACGATCCCTTGAATGACCAAGAGAATAGATGATAGCACAGGGGGCATTGCCTCTTGGAACATGACGATAGGGTTGGGTGGTGGTTTTCGAAGGAGTCAGGCCAGCGTTGTTGGGTTCAACTCTTGGGAACTGAGGAGGCTACGGATGACGCATAACGTCGGACGCGTCATGTTTGTTTAACAGCGACAGTGAGATGGGAAGCCGCTTGATGCGGATGTCGAGGAATTCGATAGACGTAGGAGTAGTCTTTACTAGATAGCTTGGAGCAATCTGATATTCTGTCATGTATAATACTTGCCTCCGTCATAATTGTCTACCAATGTGGTCTTAGTGGCAATGCTGTACAGAAAGTGGCAGTCGTCGAGCATTCTTGCAGCTCACATTCAACTTGTGGAGTCATGTGAGGAGCAACTGGCCAGGCGAATGGGAGGCGGCCTCAGTCAATCGAACTGTTTGGGCAACAGGAAAGAGCAAGGGTCAGCCCGGTATCTGATCACGCTGGGCAGAGGGTCGGGACGGGCGGGAGACCGGGCTGGTGACTGGGATGTTTGCTTGTATTCCGTGGCCGGGTCATAGATGGACAGTAGGCGGTTGGGATAGGAGTGTTGGAACTCGGACGGCGTAGACGACGAGGAATGGGTATCGCATCTCGACATATGTTTGCTTCTTGGCGGTTGGTGATGAGAAATGATGTGCTTGCATGGTATCTGCATCTTGAGCAATATCTTGGAAGGCCATGCATGACAGCAGGGTGTCTGACCATATCCGTATGATCGTAGGTTCGAATGGTGGGAGACATGTTGGCATTCGCCAACCAGCCATTGAAGGTGGACATGTTGTTGGCGGCCCAATCTATTGGGACCAGGGATCGAAGGAGATTCGTCACATCTTGAGCCAGGCTATTGGCGGTTGGCGGTTCTGGGCGGCGGGGTCGAATTCTGTTGCTTTCGCCTGTTTGGGATGCACGGCAATCTGGACTTCCAGATCTGGCTGGAAAGAGGCGGCCAGGAGGAGGTATTCACCGTGTGCTTGACTCGGGTAAAGATTCGAATGCCATCTTCAAATGCTGCAACCGTAGCATTGGGAAAGGGAGAGAAAGAAGAGGGGTTCTTGGACAAGTACGACTGGTCATCTGTCAGCGACGTTGGAGTGGTCCAAGTAAGCGGTTGTAGATCGCAGATTTTCGTCCTCGGAGGAACGTGGTGCATTGCAGAAGTCAGGCACGGGCTGGTGAGCGAACAAAGAATCTTGTTCATCAGAGAAAACAGCTGTTCATCAAGAGGAAGCTTGGTTTTACCGTATGGTTAAAAGGACGGATAGAGTGAGGTGCAGTTGCCCAACATCCGTCCAGGGCAGGTCCAGGTCCAGTGGTCCAGTCGGGTCCACGAGTCGGTGCTGGACGGAATGCGGCGGAAGCTTGGGCCGGAAAGCTTCAACAGGCAAGACCCAACTGCCAACCAACCAAAAGTCAATGGGAAAGACTGGACATGAACCTGGAAGGTGCGGGCGATGGGACGGGCGTGGTTGCCCTGTCTGGTTGGTACATAGGGAGGTAACTGCGTTGGTGCAAGTACAGCAGGTAGGTAGGTAGGTAGGTAGGTACGAATACCCCGTACCTGCTCGTCGACCTGAGGTTTCTGGATACGTACCACGGTGTGACTAGCGCAAGGAGGGACACACAGACGCGCATAGTGGAGGATAATCCACCATCCCAGCCAACCAAAACCACCGAATTACCGCCCGTAGTGGCCGGGGTCCGAACGGGAAGGTAACCCCACTGGAGCTTTCCCTTTCCCAAATCTGCGAATCACGCTGCAATGCCGGGGGTCTCCCGCCTTTTTCGACCGTCTCCGCCGTCCCTCGTCCTCCTCCCTCGGCCTTTCTGGCAAAGTTGTCGACCACATCTTTGCCCGTCACATCCTCTTCTCACTCTGCTATTCGACCGCCACCAAGAACATCAACCGCCCCCAATTAGCACCTGTCCACCATGTGTGCCGACCCATGCATCTTCTGCAGGCCCTCGCCTTGCAGTTTCTTGGTCACTTTTGCCAGCTGTTGGTCAATTCCATCTCAATGTTTCCTTCGGCGGTCAACTCAACGGCCTCCACTCCGTACTGATTGCACATCAAAATGCTCTCCCGTCATTCCGGCGTTGTTCCAATGACAGCTGGTGAAAGAGTAGTGTTACCTACGCTCTCCGGCCCTTCCCATCATCTTATGGCACATGGCATGACCGAACCAACAGAAACTCAGTGAAGCATATCTGGGGCCGTCAGCAACCGCATCTTCCACGCCGTGGGAGGCCGCGACTGCCGCTTACGTTCCTGGACTGACAACCTCCGCGTACACAGGCAGACTTCTTCACCGAGGACGTTACCTCAACGGTATTCCAAAGTCGTTTCCTGTTTACCTATACAGCTGCCTACGACCACCCTCGTTCCGTTCAGGTGTCTGGACATCGACCCAGACGACATCGATAAGAACTAGCGCTGCGGCGACGTTGGCAATCTGGACATCTTACCTCCCGCCGATCACACTCTTCATTAATGGCGCCCGGAACCAACGCATCCATCCCGCTTGCCATCCCTGGTCTTCATCTTCAATAGTCGTTGTCTGCCGAGCAAACGGCCGTACCTTTGCCCAAGAGCTTGCAGCTTGCAGCTTGCTCCTGCATCGCATCCACACCTCTAGCGCCCACGCACCGGCCTGCATTGTGTGACATCCGCCCGCGGGGAAAGACCAGAATCGCGGCCAGCCAATATTAAAGTACGGTCAGCCGCTGGGCCTTGTGCCATTCACACTCGTCCATCCGACCCAGAGAAGCCCTTCATCCCCCATCTGGCTTTTCATTGCACGACCCCATCGAGGCCGCAGCCCATCCGACCCCCTCCACATGGAATATTCGCCGTCTTATCACATATCCTCTGCCTTTACACATGTCACCACGCTTGACTGAACCCGCTTCCCGACCGAATCTGTAGGCAACGTGACGAGACTGTCGATAACAGAGGTGTGCTCATCACGCCGCCCACACCCCAGAGTCAAACCACTGGGACCTCTCCACTTCGGAGCGTCTCCGATCTCACCTCCATATATCCCCTGGTGGCGCCCCCAATCCGCGCTTTGCCGTGCTCCCGTCTGTTTTCTTGCCGGTCGCTCGTTACTCCGCCAAAGCATAGCATCGCATTGCATCAAACCTACTCATCTTGGCCCCGCTCCCAAGGGTTCTTGCACACATTAAACAACAACTAGATTCTCCTCAGCTGGCAACACGATCAACCGACCAGCGAGGGGCAGGTGTCTTACTACCTCGACGACTCCCAGCCATTAGACTCTTTCAAACTGCACCGTATGTCGACATAACTGTACATTTCCGCGCGCAGTCGCCTTACCGCGCAGTATAAATCGAGTTCTGTCGCCTTGCTGCAATGGCTACTCGTATCCGCGACCTGGCAGACGCTGCCACCAAAACGGCAGCACAACTAGCCAAGCGCATTGCCATCACGCCCAAACCCGACAGTCCGCCAGGTTTAATCGAGGCCTTAACAGTTGACCCTTGGTCCAAGTCTGGGAAATATGGCATGGGCTGGACTTACTTCGCGCTGGCCCTCATGGGAACAGTTCTGTTTATGCGATCTTGGCACTTTTGGCAAGACAAAATTCGCCAAGCCATCTACAAGCAAGAAGTGGAGGAATACTATGCCAACCTCTACAACACTGATCCCGACTACGCGCACGCCGTACATACGGGACAAGCACAGCACTTCTTCCCCGACTCTGAAGGGCTTGGCGAGAAGCAATTCAAGCCAAGGGCTCACTTCTCCTCAGTTGGCTTCGTTAACGATACCTTGGCCCTCTTCCGCTGGGTCTTTTACCGGCCGATTCCCGACTTTGTATGGGGTAGTCACCGGTTCACATTCTCCTCCCTCGCCGTAGTTACCTGCGGTCTCATCGCTTTGGCTTTTGTGACGCTCTACTGCTTTCTCCAGCAACCACTCTACTGGCAGAGCATTCAATTCGGTTCGCCACCCGTTGCTATTCGAGCCGGAATGATTGCTGTCGCATTGACACCTTGGATCATTGTGACCAGCATGAAGGCAAATGTCTTGTCCATCCTGATTGGTATCGGGCCGGAGCGCCTCAATGTCTTCCATAGGTGGGCAGGCTACCTCTGCCTGTTTCTGTCGCTTGTACACACCATTCCATTCTACGTTCAGCCAGTATGGGACGACGGTGGCATGGATGTCTTTTCTCGCCTATTCCCCGGCGGCAGCGGCGTCATCTACGGTACTGGTATAGCCTGTCTTGTGCCACTGGTCTGGCTTTGCGTCGCATCTCTGCCCTTCATTCGCCGAGTCGCATACGAGCTCTTCGTCATGCTACATGTACCTGTTGGCATGGTGTATGTTGGGCTCTTGTTCTGGCACACCAAGAACTACCTTGCTTCTTGGGACTACCTGTGGGCAACAGTCGGCATCTGGGTTCTCTGCTATGCCATTCGCCTGATAAACCTCAACTGGACAAGACCATGGCGACTGAGCTTCATGGTCGGAGACGAAGCGGCCATTAGCCTCCTCGCTGAGAACGCCATCAAGATTACGATCCCGACTCAGATGAGGTGGAAGCCTGGCCAATATGTTTACCTTCGCATGCCAGGAGTCGCCTTTTTCGACAATCACCCTTTTACCATCTCGTCGCTCTGTAGCGAGGATTTTCCGTCCGAGTACGGCGAGCAGTACCGTGACTGTGTGCTGGTTTTCAAGCCGTATGGTGGTTTCACGCGGAAGGTCCTCGACATGGCTATCGAGAGGGGGCCATTCCACACATATCGCGCCTTCTTGGATGGGCCATATGGAGGCATGCGAAGGGACCTAGCAGCCTTCGACACCTGCATCCTCATTGCGGGTGGGAGCGGCATCACGGCATTGATGTCGCAATTACTCAACTTGATCAAGCGCATGCGTGATGGGAAAGCCATCACGCGCAAAGTGGTCGTGGTATGGGCCCTCAAAAGACTCGAAGCCATGGACTGGTTTCGTGAAGAGCTCAGAATCTGCCGCGAGTCTGCGCCGCCAGAGAGTGTTACTTGCAAGTTTTTCGTCACTTCAGCAGTGCGCAACCGGGCCATGATGATGGCTGGCCACGATCGTCCTGCACCGAGGGCCTTGAGTCACATGTTCCATGACAAGCTCGATGGCTTTGTGGCAGGAATTGCTTCCAAGCGCAATTCTGCTCTCATCCAGTCTGTAGCACAAGGCGATCCTGACCGAGAGCAGGAATTGCGCGCCGAGCAAGAGGATAGAATCACCGCCTTGCCGCAACAGAAATATTTACAACCACATCAATACCCACCTCCACCCCCAGGACCACCACCCTCTAATCGCTTCTCTGCCCAGGAAGAGTCGTTGCGTAAGCTCGAGGGCCGCGAATACGATGAGGAGGAAGATAGAGATTCCAAAAAGCGCGAGTTCCACTTCCCTCCCATCAACACCAAAGGCGAAGTGCCGCACTTCAACTACGCACCTGCCTCCCCAAGGAAGATCCCCGAGACAAGCCCGCGAAACTCGGATGTGCCAATACGGCCTCCAGAGCTGGCCCACTTGAGGACGACCAACCTCCCGAGCGCGGGTCAAACCCGTCCCACCAGCACGTTCGGCCCGCCTTCAGGCTTTGACTTTGGCTTCCCGGAGACGCCGACAGAGTTCCAAAAGAGCCTGATGCGCTTTGCTTTCCCCGTGCCCCATCAGATCGATGGCGGCTGGAGCGTCGAGTATGGCCGGCCGGACTTGGGATACATGCTGAAAGAATGGGCGACGGGCGGTGCCGACGGAAGAGGCATCCTCGGCAGGCGAACGGCGGTATTCGTGTGTGGGCCGCCAGCCATGCGTGTTGGCGTGGCAAACACTGTTGCCCGGCTTCAGGCAGCGATATGGGGTGATGACATGCTCGAGGAGATTTACTTGCACACTGAGAATTACGCCCTCTAAATCAGGGGCTTGTATTTGTAATGACTGGACGGAAAAGATACCACGGATGACAGCATTTTACATCCATAATAACGAGCCTCTTATTTCACTTCAAAGATCGATACGTACCTGCTTCCTGTGTACGTTGTTGAACCTTAACGAGTTGATGCTTGTAGGGAAATCCATCAGACAGAAAGTCGGAATGAAGGGGGCAGACGTAGGCTGTATAAGTCGGGAGCTTGTTTGACCTTGATGTGTTCAGAGTCGTTGTCGTCGTGGTACCTCAGTGAGCCAATATCACAGCATCAACAATGCCACAGTAAGGTAGTTGCAAGGATGCGGATGATATCTCCATTGATGCATGGATAGGCGCCAGTGACAGCTTCCCCTCCCTGTGTTCATAGTAACGCCCCTTGTATGCGAGTTGCAAAACTGTAAAACATGGGGAACGTCGGGAATACCCAATGTTTAGCTTTTCCCCCCGCTAGGACGATGCATAGGGCTGAGCTTGGGTTGCTACCCTTGCAGGATTCAAGCCGGTGATATCGCGACCTCTACGGCCCTGCCATTCTCTTACAAAAAGGGCTGCACCACCCGTCGTTTGGCATTGCTGTTCGTTTTGATCTTCAACAACTCCCACAGATATACGCATTTTCTTTCTCTGTCTTGATTTTTGAATACACTGCCCAAGGCCGTCCTCATGTCTTCATCCGCGAATCACATTAATCCACCATCTACTTCAACAACCATAATGTCGTCAAACAATTCTACGTCTCCTGCCGACAACAAGGCAAACGAGATGTCTAGAATCAGTATGGTCACCGCAACAGCCTATCTCCACAAACTTCAGCGCGATACTCCGCCAGAAGAACTCAGAAAAAAGCTGGACGACATGGCGAAAGAACGCCAAGCTTCTCCCGAGGAACTTCTTCGCAAGAAGGAAGCCAGGGCCCTATTGGTGGCAGTGCGGAAGAGGGTGGAAGCTCATCGCGAGGAGCGGAGGGCTCAAAGAGAGCGGGACTTCGAGGCAGGAAATCAGGGGCCGATTGATATTTCGAGGCCTACTATGGAATCAACTGAGGGCCAGGCCGAGAGGACTGAGGATAGGATGCCTGAGACTGGTTTCTTTACTGGTTTCCAACTATCGCAACAGCTGGGCCAGCTCGGATATGTAGCTTCGGGGGCTGGAGACTATTCTGTTCCGTATGAGGGGGACGGATATAGCGAATACTTGCCTCAGGGTGCTGCCCTGTATGCGGACTGGATCCTTCCTTGGACGGACGTCCGCGAGGAAGACTAGTAGACACGAGAGGGTGACGACAATGTCCTTCATCCCGACTGTATTGCTACATCGACATTTCTCTTATCAACTCTGCTGGCGATGAAACATACAACGACCTTGAAGGGGTGGAAATCCCGCCCGGAAGCCAAAGTAGGCAGCCCGAAAGACTCAACACAATCAGAAAGACAGAAAAGGACACTTCGGGCAAAGTTGACTGAGGTGAATGGGAGACAACATAGGTCTGAATTCTTCCAATACGGTTGAGCGATGTAAAGATGTCGCTCATTTGCTGTACTTCAGTGACCAAGTCAGAAAACCTGCGACATCGGGTCAAGATATCGGGCTTGAACTCGCTGCGTCGCACACATGGTGCACCACATAGAACTAGTAGCTACATTAATCGTCTACGAACATGCACAATTCAAATAATTCCTATTAGCTTTCGTGTGATTTGCCTTGCTCTTTGCTTATCTCTCTCTCAGCCGCTCGAAACACCGCTATTGCAACTGCGGATGTTTGCGCTCCGCACATTGACGATAGGGTTGACAGCGAGAACACCGGAAGTTCTTGGCGCGCCGGCCCCTCGCCCCAACCCAAGCATCCACATTCTTCATTATCCAACATCTGATGATCGGTCGCTGATTCAGTCAAGTGAGTGACGCGATAGTTTGTCACTGAATACTTTCCTTTGCTCTAATTCTCCTAGCCTTGTCACTGATATCTCTATCATTACTACTGCTATCCTTGCTTCTGTTCTTGCTGCTGTTCTTGCTACCGCTACCGTTACTACTGTTATGATTATTGTCTACTTCTTATGTATTCCACGCAGAATACCCATCGGAAAGCGCAGAGTAGTTATGATAATAGCTCTAGATTTAGTAATAGTGGCTCTAGGAAGGCAGTTAATACTCGGAAAACTCGTCGACTGGTGTTTGATTTTATCGCCCACTGACCAGATTTTTGTGATAAATCTCTTATTCCGAAAATCATCGGCGGAAGTTCTAAGCCGGTATGGATCCTTGGATCCTTTGCGCCCTTGAATTGACAGCAACGTCATTCCAGCATCCCACGGTGATCTGTCAGCAAACAGGGCAAACTGGAGGAAACCTATGCTTTGATTCGCCTAACGCCCCCGCGGAGATCTAATCAAGAGGCCGATAGATGGAGCAAATGAGCAGCATTGAAAGAAAAAGGGTCCATGCATCTCCCCACGGCGCCTATTACCTTACCGTGCTTACCTTAACCAGCTAACTAACCCCGCACATCTCCATCTTATCCAATGCTCTAATCATGACAGACAGGGAAGAAGAGGAGGAGGAAGAGGAGAAAGCTCAGCTTCCTTGTTGCCGGCACTAACGCTAGCCGAAAGTCTCAAACACGTATAAAAACGGCGATCGGACGTTCTGTACTGTAGATTCCCCCTCATCCCAGACGGTTAAAGTCAGCCTATTCCGAACATCTCAACTTCATTACATCCTCTACACTATCTTCTACACTTCGATTACTAAATAGTAAATACTTCACTATACACAATGGGTCTGAAGGGAAGCTGCATGTGCAAAGCGATCAAGTACGAGAGTACTGGTAGGCTGGCCCGATTGCAACATCGTGTGAACCACGCTAACAAGAAGTAGAGGACCCTCAAGTCACCGCCCTGTGCCACTGCACAGATTGCCAAAAGGTATGAAAAACCCAATTTCACGACTCTCATCAACTCCATACATGTAGCTAATGAGTTACAGTGGAGCGGCTCAGCTTTCACTTCCAACGCCGTCGTTCCTCGTGCATCTTTCAAGGTCACCCAAGGTACGAGAGACTGCACCCCATATTCTTCCCTAAATATGCACTAAACCCCGATCATCTAGGTGAGCCCAAGTTCTACGACATCACTGGCGACTCGGGCAAGAACAACAGGCACTTCTTCTGCTCCAACTGCGGGTCCAGTCTCTATACCGAGCTGGACTTGATGGCCGACGTCACCTGCATCAAGGCCGGTGGTCTCGATGAGGGAAAGGCGAGCTTGGAGGGGAAGCCCGCCGTTGAGTTCTACTGCAAGGATCGGGTCTCGTACTTGGTCGATGTTAAGGGTGCTGATCAGAAGCCTGCTTTCAGTTGAATGGTGAGACGTGTGCGGTATACATGTAGCTAAGATTCCTTTGTAGGCGAGCATTGAAGTTGCGCGATGATATGAAATGAAGTAAACCAATCCTAGTATACCCAATTGTCTCCTATAATTGGTGGGGTGAGACTTTCCCAAGCTAAAGTGTCCCATCTCAAAATCTCAGGCACAGCATTAGAACACCCTTCCCGTATACAAAACAACTGAAACCTTGAGGCTTCATTGCCACGGAATGTCATAGGGTCAAGACACCTGATCCACCTCTCTAGACTCAGCTGGCCGAACTTTGGTCGAACTCTGAAATTACCCTCGCTGTTAGGAAATAGAGAAAGATGCAAAGCGGATTGTTCCTTTTCAAGCAATATCTGACGACCATCCAGAATCCACTCATAAACAGTTGGGCAGCGTGGGCACCTGACGAGATGTCGACATGCATTGCCGCCGGCCATGAATCTGCCCATCGATTCGGGGTTGGAACGATTACGACACGCGCAGAACCTGCAAAGTCCAAAGACTTCGGGACTGTGCCAGTGCCAAATATTGCCCCGGTCGGAGGGGTTTTGAAAGCAGATACAGTATCCCTGTTCGAAGGCCCGCATGAGAAAGGTATCGCCAAAAGCCACGTGAGGACATAGAAAATGGCTGAGCGGCTGTAGCCCCCGAAGAGATTGCTGAAGACGCTCTTTGGTGAGCACCTCCCCTCGACCGATCTTGCAGATGGGAAGTTTCCATCGTGCTATCAATAGAGTTTGCTGATAGTATTTGATAATACCGTCCACTCAAGTCCCACGGGACATGTAAATACCAGGGGCCATTCCGCCACCAAGCTTGAACACCGGGACGCATAGCTGGCATTCAAATAACTGAATGTAATAATCATCGGAGTCCAATCTTGTTGTTATTGTGTCCTTATACATCTTTTTGAGTGACTGCTGATAGTGTGGGCAGATGGTTAGCTTCCCTTCCCGTGGGATGCACAACTGGGTTTCTGGAGTCGACATTCCATCCGAGAACCAAGATCTCAAGTGCTTCGTTCTGCAATACAGGCAGAACAAGGCGTTGATACAGATTAAGCCTTTGTACCTTCTTCTCGGCGCACGCAAAGCGCAGTCTTTGCAGAGAACCCCCCTTTGGACACGCTCTCTAAAACCTTGTCTGTCTGAGTACGATACCTAACTGCCGAACGTCGAATCTCATCAGCATCTGTCTCTTTTGTTGAATTGGTACTTTAACAGAGGCCTCTTGTTTCTTTGAATCTGCCAGGCGCAAGAACAGTAGGCAGGCCATCAAAACAGTCATCAATCGTGATATGAGGGACTTTCTGACGTCCTTGCTGTCGGGCTCCGCAGGCGAGTCCTTACTATGATATCGAGCAAAGGTTCGGTGGGAAAAGGCGTGCATAAAGATTGCCGAAGACTGTCGAAAAAAGTAAAGATCATCTGGAGATAAGAGATCCATTATTTCGAACAGGAGTTCTGTTGGAAGTCGGTGCAAGATGGACGTTTGCTTGCGAGTCTGGCTTCGTTTAGGGCCTATGACGTGCTCGGTATAAATACCCCATCGTTGGAATATCCCGTCATTGTTTCGATACTTCAAAACGGAGCGAGTCTCTGATAAGGAGTCCATCGGAATGGGAAGAACGCTGCACCGAGAAGCTACATGACCATCAGTTACGCTCAAGCAACGAGGACCGCGGTACATAGTCATGGGACTTCATACTGAGATATGCGTTGTGAGAGCAAACCTTTGGATCTCATCAAAAAATTGGTAAGAGCCGGTGAATGGAATCATGGAGTGGAAAGTCGTTGAAGGGTTGAAGGAGAAGAGAGATCAAGCCACGAGTTTCGTGTGCCCCATGGATGACGACAGCGAGATGATCTCTAAAGCCTTCCTTGTCCCCGTTCAGAGCAGCTATCATATTAAAAGCCTATTTATGCACCGGAATTCAATCTGTATACCACTTGGGTTTGTCTTCAAGGTGATAGGTCATAATTAAATAAAGTTTACAGAGTGCCCGAGTACGGGTCCGTATTATTAAGGTTATAATAA
>JFBX01000575.1:49105-79842 GCA_001563135.1 Colletotrichum simmondsii | reverse complement strand
TAGTCTATCGAGACAGTGGGAGTATCCACTAATACCGTTTATATATACTGTGTGTCCATACCGAGAACCGCCCAAGCGATCAGCAAAGGTAGAAAAATATAAACAAATCTGGAATCTATCAGTCTGTATGCCCGACGATTGACTCATCTATAGCGGGATGCGAAAAGTTCGAGTCCGCATTGAAGTCATTGGTGTACTTGTCCATGTATCAATGATCTAGTTTAATCGGCAGGAACTGGAACCCGGCGCAATTCCGATGGACGGTTTTGAAGAGTCTCTTTGTAGAAATTTATCCTTGCGATAGCACATTGCGAGGTAGTCATTTGGATCGATATCAAATTGCGATCCTCATCTCTAAGTACCTTGTTATCGACGAAACTTAATTCTTGTGAGTCACAAGTACAAGAATACAGTTTTAATAAAACAATATAGTGCCCACCCAGCACTTGAATTGAAATACTTTTTCAAGTCTTGATAACAATAATTTCGTTCCCGTAACCCGATTCTTGACCTATACGCTTACCCCGCTCACCTACGCTTACCCTAGCTAACTACGTTAGAAGCGGCGGGGGATCCGGGGACACCTGGGCGACATATTGGTAAAAAGAGTAGGGCGAGGATGTCCGGTTGTGGGTTGGTCACCCTCCTAGTGATTCTGCTTTCGTCGACGACTTTTCAGCGTATTTGAAGAGGTCTCATGTTCTTTGGTCGTGAACTTCTGTCTAAGGCATGCCTTTCTTATACTTGCTCACTTGTTTATGTTGTAAGGTATGGGTGGGCGGGTGGTCTACTAGATAAGATGGATGCGGTTTCTCCCTCGTCATTTCTTCTATCGCGCAATTAGCTGTCGGACTTGTGGGAACACTTACCTGTGAGAATATCTCCTCTGGAAACAAAAATAAGTCAACAGTCAGTCTAGGTTTCTGCATCTCTACTACCTGCAATGGCCGGCCTTGGCCTAGTTATACTTGCATTCCCACACGTTTGGGATAGCGCTGCATAGCGAGCAGAATAATTCTTTGAACCACGATTCTCAATAATGATCACTTGATGCTTTGACAGATTTACAGTCAAATCAAAGGCCTTGTGGTCGAGCTGCGACAAAGCCGATCCGTGATCTGTTCCTTCATACCGAAGCCTTCCACCTTTCAGAACAGTTAAGAAAGGCCTCATCAATAGACGCAAAATAAGCAAAATCCAGGCTTCTTTGTGCCATACAATGATCTCTGTAGTTGCCTCTTCATTGTGAGAGTTTTTGGCATTTCAAGCATTCGAAGACTTCTCTATCAGATCAAAAGATGCTCTTTCCTGGCCAACAAGGTAGGGTACCTTCCTCACTTCATTCCAAGGAAGGAAATGATGGAAGACGGGAGGGCAGGAGCGAGTGTGCAGCGCAGAGCTTACGTACGTCGGCCCCGCTGACGTAGGATGATGAGCTTGGTCACGTGGTCCCGTGTTGGTCTCGTGTCTGATCCGCTCGCGTCCTCGACCCCTGCTACCTTTTCCCTCCCCCACCATCTTTGATTCCCTGGACTGTCGCGTCATTCACATCGCTGTTCACCAAGTCAAAGCCGGTTCGACAATGGAATGTCACGATGCCGCGGTCCAAAACCCTTCAAGCGGCAGAGAAGAAGGCCATCGAGGGCAATAACGAATCGCAAGATAGCCAAGCCATTTTCGACCGATATGTGGCAGAATACGGGATCGGCGTGGTACGTACGGCCATATTTGCTTTTTCTAGGGTGGCGTTTCCCCCCAGTGGAGGCGTATTTTCTGCCTGCCCTGAGCATGCTTGGTGGCTCTGCTGCTGGGCAATGGATTGGATTGGACTGGATTGATTGCGACAGTTTAGCACTGCGACGACACAGGCCTTGCTGCGACTTAGCGCTAACTATTTCGGGCACCACCATAGACAAGCAGCTCGCCCCCAAGACCATCGTCCACCGCGTCGCGACACACTTCGAGAGGCAATAAACGACATCGCGACAGTCTTCTTTTGCGCCATTCCGATCCGTTAAGCCAAAGCGAAAGTCAGCGCACTGCCCAATCTTTCCCCAGCACTGCTCCTCTGGTAGCGAGTACAAAAAGCGCGGTTTGTCACGCCCCCACCGACTCGACAAGGATGTCTCACATGGGGCTGGGATGGCACTGACCAGAATAGCTACCCCAGCACGACCTCGATCACGAAACTCCGTTACCCGCGTTGCCTGTTGTCGCTGCCGCTGCGGATGCCGCTGACCCAGATTGCGGCCCAGACTCCGACACAATTCCTGCGAGCCTGCCCTCGACAAAACTCAACATTCGAGACCATTTCAATCGTCTTGCATCACAACCAAAGCCTCATGTCGACTACGACGCGATAAATCCGATACCTGACGAGGTTCTCGCATCATGCACTACCGACAGAACCGCGAGGAAAGTCAATGCCCTCCCTAGAGCTTCGGGCCGCGCGCTCTACACGAAAGTCAAGATGGACGTCTCGCAGCAATCTCCTACTCAAGATAACGACGATCGGGACTACGAGAACTACTACGAAGGCCCTTCATTCATCGAGACAAGTCCCATTTCGCAGGACCACAGCGCCGAGCAGCCAGCGATTAACGAGGAGGATTCCGCAGTTGTCGACTTCGGCAATCTCGACCATCTAATCCAAGGCGACACCCAGGGCGATACTCAGGGCGACGAAGAGCCTTCATCTTTCCCCGACCATGCGGCCCCTGTACATACCCGTGGAGCTTGGCGGAATCGCACCTCCAGTTCTCAACAACAATCCTCCGTTCAGCGTACCGACGGCCAGTCCCCTTTGCTGCCGACCGCCCCTCCGCCACAGACCCCAGCGCAACGTCATAACCCTTTTGCTGGGAAGAAGCTAGGCGACCCTGCTTTAGCAGGATCTCAACTTTTTGGCCAGACGCAGTTCTCATCCGCCGTGAAGCATTTCAGCCCTACCTCTTCGAGACCATCGCCACACGTGTACGCCCACAACTCCATATCACCCAACATAGCCGAGACGTCGCCTCTTAAGAACCGGTACAACGTCACATCACCTCCCGATTTGCTGTCCTCGAGTCCTCAAGGTCTGCGAGTCGAAGGCCCGGCCCCCTACGACCACCAACATAGCCCGAGCAACTCTGCGCCTCTCGAAGATGGCACTATACCGGAGTCACCGCAAATGCCCGCCATAAACACACGGGGCCTACCAGAGCCAATGGGCATTTACGAAAGCATGATGGAATCACAAGAGAGGAAAAGAAAGAGTGCCGAGGTCCAGCCCGAGCTTTCGGGAGAGGAATCCGATGACGTGGCCGCGAAAGTCGAGCGGAGGAAACGTGCGGCAATGAAGAAGAAGGCGGCTGCGCAAGATCTTACAGCTATTTCTGTGCAGCGCGCAGGCTCTAATGCGTCTGTAGAAGTGCCCTCAACGACTCGAAAGCCGAGGAAACCCCCGCCGAGGAGGATGCGATACCGTGCTCGACGTGCTGACGAGAACTCGACTGCATCCGAAGATGAGGGCGACGGGTTCACAGTAGCCGATTCACAAGGCCACGCAACCGATCAGCCAACTCGTACCAGAAAGTCGCCTGACACTGTGGAAGTAGGCAATGGCACGAAAAATGGCCTTGTCTCGAGCAACGATGCGGTGCCCGACAGCGCCGGGCCAACCCAGAAGTCTGCCTCAAATGGCGTGGCACCTGGCACAGAAAGTTCGGGCAACGGATCTCGGCCCAAAGACCTCCTTATACCGGAAACCAGTCCCAACAACACTCAATCTCGGCCAGAAGGGAAAGATGATGTACCGCTAGACGCGTCAGTTGACATTAAGAAGTCACAACAGGCCGAGGAACCAGATGCACCGGTGATCCAGCCAAAGGACATTGAAGCCGAGGTCGAGCTTCTACCCGAGACCCCAGAGCCCTCTCTCCCTCAGCCTTCTCGCCGCTCGAGCCGCAAGTCCAAGCCAACCCTCAAGGCACAGGTTCTCAAAGGTACTAATAGTGCCGCCGTGTCCTCAGATGCCGCCGTGTCCTCAGATGCCGCTGCAACCAACCTTGCTACATCGCCTACTAAAGAGGAGCCAGATGCACGTCGACTCTCGCAGGGAAATGGTGCTACCGTGGTCGACGAGGCGACAGCTCAACCAACAGATGTAATCCATGCAGTAATGAATTCAATGGCGAGCGGCGAGCCACCTATGCCGTCTTCACCGCCCCTACCAAAGGCTGTCAATGGTGTTGGGCCTCCAGGTACGGTTCTTAGTGAGAGTCTTGCCGAGCAATGTCCGGCAACGCCCGACACTCGTGCCAATCCCGCCGCTCCAACTGCTCCTGGCTCAACAACATCAACGCTCAGCGTACTCACAACTACGCCGGCTCCATCCTCCAAGAGTCCGACTGCATCACAAGAATCGGTGGAACTACCACCTCTCTCACCAGATAAGTCCAAACGCGGACGTCAGCCAGCCAGGGCCTTGCCTAGACTCGCCACCGGATCAAGGGCTGCCAAGCAAGGAACCCGGAAGCAGGTTCGGAGGGCAACTCGCCTCGATTCCGCGTCGACAGATGAGCTCCATCGATCACCATCCGTCAACGGATTCGAGAACAGCATCATTCAACCTCCGAAGACTAGCGTCAGAGGCAGCCGTCTATCGATGCTCTCTCACACATCGACGTCTAAAGACAACGCTAGCAAGCCTCCTATCTTTGCTGGCATGGCATTCGCGATATCTTTCCAATCGAAAAAGGACGGTGAAAAAGTGGATCACTTCGAGCAACGAATGGGTCAAAGTCGCGAAATAGAGAAAATGATTCTACAGTGCGGAGGCTTGTTGTTGAGCAATGGCTTTGACGAGCTCTTCGAGCCCAACGCTCTCGGAAGCACGGCAACCAGCCCAGCCTCAGAAACGAGGGATGAAAACCCACTAACGCTGACCCCGTTTGCGCAGACCATTGGTTTCACCGCCTTGATCGCTGATGGTCATTCTCGCAAGGTCAAGTACATGCAGGCTCTCGCTCTAGGGCTACCGTGCATTTCGGACCGTTGGATTGCTACTTGCGTTTCGAAAGGGGCTGTGGTCGATTGGCTCCCGTATCTGCTCTGCGCTGGTCAATCCACTTTCCTCCGCGATGCCATCCGATCGCGCTATCTCGCGCCCTATCCGGCCACTGACGCACGACTTGTGGAAGTCATTGAGAGGAGGCCGAAGATGCTGGAAGGCAGCCAAATCCTCCTCGTGATGAAAAAATCTAGGGCGGAAGAAAAGAAGATGCCATACGTGTTCTTGGCACATGTCCTCGGCGCCACACTGTCAAGGGCATACAGCGTCGATGAAGCAAAAGAAACCCTAAGGCAGCGAGAACTACTGGAAGACCCGTTCGACTGGGTCTATGTTGATGAACACACTGGATCGGAGGAAGGATTATTCAGCACTGTTGCCCCCTCGTCGAAGCTTACGAAAGCATCGAAGAAGCGGAAGAGGGCTGCGCCAGCAACAGACGACGCTCCCCGACCGCCAAAGAGAATCAGAACGTTGAGCAACGAGCTTGTCATACAGAGCCTCATTCTAGGACGGATGATTGAAGAGGGCGAAATGGAGGTCTAAGACACATGAGCGACCTGAAGTGTATTACTATGTTAGATCTGGGATGGAAAAAAGGACGAGGGGAGTTCGTTACAAGGTACTTTTACGGCGTTTTAGCATGGCACGGACATGTTATGAGGATGATACCTTTAAGCGAGAGGCAAGCCTTGATGTGCTTTTGGTCAACGACCAATACCACCATAGTTATTCGAGATGAATCAACACGATTGAAGTCATGTTTCCTGCGAGACGATGAGTCGATTCCAGCATTGTTTCACGAGGAGCACAAAGTAAATCAAGTTATTGAGCGCGAAAACAGTAATCAATTCAGTGAAGCGATGGAGCCAGCCGTGCCTTGATAACAAAACGCCAAAGAACTCCTCATAGTACCTAGTTGCCCATCATTCCTGACCAATCTCGACACCTTTTGGCATTTTATGCCCGGGCCGGGGTCCCAATTCCCAAGATTACTGCTTCCTGCTCACGCTCGAGCCACGGCTGGGCGTGGGGGAGGGGGTCGTAAGGCCAACCGTGGCAATCGTGACCTTCTTCTTCTTCGGCTCCGCGCTGCCCTTGGCGCTCCCTTCAACCTCTCCTTCCTCCTTTTTCTTGGGAGGAAGAGGGACAGGGAGCGCCGTGGGCAGGAGGCGGATGTTGGACTTGCCCACCCCCATCTGGGCTCGGTGGGTTGCTGCCGCGGAGCCGAAGGAGCCGATTGCCACCAGGCCCTTGGGGAGTTCCTTGGTCTTCTTGGTGCGCTTGGTGACCCTGTTGCTTGTCTTTGTACTGCTGGGAATAGGGGCAGGGTCACCAGAGGCCTTGTCGATTGGCTTCTTGCCCTTGGTCTTGGGCTTCGGCGTCTTGGGGTCGGTCTTGGCCTTAGGCGACTTGGGCTCAGTCGACTTGGCCTTGATGCTCTCGGTCGAGGTCTTCTTGGTGACCTTGTCGACCTTGGAAGGAGCCTTGGGCGACGACTTGCCCTTGGCGGCAGGAGACGACTTGGCGACGTGAGGGGACTTCTTCACTCCGGATGAGACGGGCTTCAGGACGTTGACCTTGACCTTGGCCACTCTCTCGATCCGAATGTTCGCAGAGCGCGGGGCCGGCTTCAAGAAAGGCATCTTGAGTTGAGGTGAATGGGTATGTAGAGATAGAAGAGGGTAGGTACGGTTGGATGAAAGGCCGTGATGTGATCTCTGAGCTCTGTAAAGTAGAAAAGATTCAGTCGAGATGAGTGATTGATGTTCGAGCAGGAGTAACAAACCTTTGGGGAGAAGAAGCGTCTTCTTGTAGCAACTTATGAGGCCAGAAAGGTCGTGTAGACGGCTTCGCGGAGATAAATCCCGGCACAAAAAGTCGTGAAGGTTGAGAGGGTTTGACGGTCCTGCCGTGGAGATCCAGGAGTTACCAGACTTTTGGGGGAGGTTAAATGAAATACTGGGAGTGAATGTTAGCTTTGCTCGTCCCTAACTCCGATGGAATTAACTCACAAGGTGTCGTAGAAGGACGTCGACGATCGGGAAGCTGGTGGCGCGTACGGATGAGGGCAGCGAGGAACAAAAGGTACCGGACCGAATTTTCAGAAAGAAGAATGAAGTTGAGACCGGCTCAGGGTATCTGGTAAGTAGTGGTTTGGCGTAAAATAGCTCGATGAGGGAAGAAGAAAGGGGAGGTTGAAGGTGAAGGTGAAGGAGAACAAATCGGCGATTGAGAGGATGATGAAGCTGAAGGAAGGGGAAGAGGAAGGAAAAAGAAAAGAATAAGCTTTTGGCACTTGGATTGGTGGAAGGGAAAATCTGCAAGGTAGTTTTGAGAGCGGTTAGTGAATGTAAAGTTGTGCCCTCGCTTCTTGAGGCCTGACTCTTGAGGAAGCAATCGAAAGGGGAAGGAGCGGACTGGGTTGCGATAGATTCATGATCGGAGGGTGGTAGGATGAATACGCAGTTGGATATCCTCCTGTGCCAGCCGCACTGTCGTGAGGCTGAGGAGGTGGTCACCCCTATTCAGGGTAAAGTCCACTTCTCGGAATGGAGATGGGTGTAAAGAGCAGAGATTTGAACGACCAGCATATCGCGACCTTCGATCATGAACGAAATGACACAGGCAAGCGGGAAGAAGAACCTTTTGGTTTCCTAACAGATTGATGCAAATCGGCCTTTGCTCGCACTATCAGTGAGGTTGTAGTCCATTGCGTTTATGACTCTCAAGACATATATCAGTCGCGAAAGCAACAGACTCCCATTAAGGTTTTTGTTACTTGACACTAGAAGCACTACTTAGCTACCCCTGTCAAACATCTTAGCATAGTACACATGGCCACGGTTACACGATGGCTCACTCGACAATGGGCTGTCAAATTAACAATCGCCGAGGCGGCTACAATCAGCACCTTTCAGACCCTTTAGAGCACCCATTCTCTGGTCACCCGACAACCTCATAGATGTTTTGGTGGCCTCGCTCTCTATAAAGTGGAACCACGCAACCTCACCTGGTTTTGGCGAGTCGCTCAATCCGAATGTTGGTTGAACAGGGATCTGGCTTAAGGAAGGGCATCTTTACATGTCAAGGCAGTATGGTGGAATCCTTCATCACACCGTTCTTGCTACATCTCTTGCGTCTTCCAAAGACCAGACTTCTTCAATTATCATCGTTCCCGCCGTAGTAGTCTATCGTGAATACTGTTTGTACTATGAGAGAGCCACGTCGTTGAAGACAGTGAACATCTCATCGTCCTCTGCAACACCTCCCTGGCGTTCCTCCTGGTACTTGTCGAGGTATCTCATCCAGTGATCGACGGCTTCGATTAGCTCCTTCATCTTCTTGGTGTAGACACCCTCTTTTATCTCATCGCTCTCAACCAGATCACGAAGGTAAGCCTTGCGGCCGTTGACGAAGAGCTCGTGCATGGCCTGGCAGGCCTTGGGAGAGACATCGATCTTGTGCGAGGATGGGGTGAGACCGCCACCGACGATTCCCTTGGCCTTGATCTCATCCGCAACGGTCTGATAGAATCCTTGTTTCTTCATCTCATGCACGTCATCGTTGAGGATGTAGCCGAACCGATGGCTCCTGGTCGATCTGAAGAGTCGGGTGACGAAGGCCTGGATCCGGATGCTGTCGATACTGTGGGTGCCCTGGAGACAAAGGGCTTCGACGAGACTCTCTGCCTTGTCGTTGGGAAGGAAGTCCTCATCGGTAAACTTTAAACCGACGGAGAAAGCCTGCTTGATCGTGCCAGTGAGTAGAACCATGGCTTTGGTGGTCTTGAGGAACGGGCGAACTTCCGGCTGAACGCTGGATGGAAGTTGAGCTTGAACTGCGGGATAACATATGTCAGAACTTTCGATCTGGTCAAGGGCGGCTTATAATAGGTTACTCACGACCCGAGAGCTGGCGCTTTCTCTCGCGATTTTTGTTGGCTCGGCGAGCCAGACGCTCAGCATCCCATTGTTGTTTGCGACGAAAGTTGCGAAACTGTTTGCCGCTCATGTCCTCGACGGCAATCTGATCCTCTGCTGCTTCGGAGGGATGGTCCAACGGAACGGACGGCTCATCCATCTCCATGGATGCGATGGTCTTGGGATCCGAAGAGTTCGACATGGTGAAAGTAAGATGGAGATGCGATTGATATGGACTGAATGAAATGAAAGATTGATTAGCATGCGTCCGAATGAGGGAGTGAGACGGTGAAAAGCATCGGAATGACCAACCTAGTTGTTCGTGTGGCAGATGGGGATGAAGCAAAAAGCTACAATTCACGATGTGGGAGTCATAAAAGAGAGGAGAAACCAGGGGTGGAAAAATCACGACGAGGAAGGCATGGAAGAATCCATTGGAATGGGAAGGAGCAAGTGGAAGTTTAGTTAGGTACCTAGCATGAGTGGGCTACAGGTGATCCGTGAATAATGAAATTGAGCAACGAACAGTCTATAGGGGAAAGAGTAGGCATTGCTTTCAATAAGCACCGTCTGAATGTGTCTATGGTCTAGTGGTGGAGTTGTAAGCCTGGTTCGGCTAATCGAAAATTGGTGACCATACATAATGCCACAGGCAGCTTGTTTTTTTGGCATTTTTCCCCATAGTAATCTTGGTGAGCTTCGATGCCATAATAGTCGCCTCGCATCATGAAGAGGTCCCGGTACTTGTCCACCAATGTGACCCAGTTGGCTAGAGGTCGCGAGTTCGAGTCGGACTGTCCTCGGCTCTTTTCCACCTATCTCTATATTTCTGGGTCTCTTGGCCTTGCTTCCGACGTAAGAGATCTCTCATATGGTACGGTTCCCGGACTGAAGTGTTGAAACTCCTTTTGCGATGGATCTGAGGGGCTCATTCATTCTCTACAGGCCGAGGATGACGGGAGAGAACTGCCCGGGCCGCGCTTGCTGCTGAGGTTCTCGTTGTCCAGTTAACTCTAACGGCGAATGAGAGACATGTTTTGGACAGAAGACCGCGAATTTCTTTTTCAAGAGAGTCTCCCTATTGGGGCCTGGAAAAAATCCTGAGAGGTGATACTCTCCTTCCATGTTATGTGTTAGGAATCCTTTGCCGTACGGATGCGGTGGATCCAATAGCCCCACATTGGGTCGGCCGACGGGCTCCGATACCGACTCCGGCCCCACTCATGGCACCCGGCCTTCTGAATGAGACGCCAGCGCTTAGGGCCTCATGAAGAATGAAAAGCGAGCTTCCGGACTGTTTCAATATGTGAGAATTTCATTCTTCTACTTGTTTCGTTTGCCCCTTTGACACGCACCAGCTTTTCGCTGACGTGAGCCTTTCAACGACAAGAACACCACCACAATGAGATGCCGATCAGAATTCCGTTAAGTGGACACAAGAGCGTAAAGAAGCTGAACGGAATTGGAGTCTGAGTTTCTATATATGACTCTCAATAACAACATACCGCTCAACTACGTTGTAGCGTCACCTCGGCTCTTTTCACTAGGGCGTCCACGAACTTGTTGCCCCCTGTCGAAACCTCGGCCAGGCGGCGGGCAATCAGATCGGCCGGCTTGATCACATACTCCGGTACGACAACGTCGCCCTTCTTCCACTCATATAGAAACTCATGCTTCTTTCCCTTGATCGCCATCTTCTTGGACCTGATGAACCCCTCCAGGGATCTAGGATTATACGTGGCATGATTAGCCACACGGTAGTTGACAGACGGGTGGATCTCCTCATTCGTATGGCCCAGATCATTGCCGACATCGTCTTTCTTATACTCTCCGGGAGTTCTAAACTTTGACAGAAATGGCACGGCTCTCATGATGGGCGCGAATATGTCGACGATTGGCCCCGTGGCCCAGGCGTCTTCCGGGTCGTACAAAGGGGACTTGAAGAACATCTCGTAAATTTTGCTGTAGTCCAGCCCCTGGCGCACGCGCTGCACCACCCAGCTTACACCGAAGGGTTGCTGATGGCGCGAGCGATGGATGAACCGGTTTCGAGATAAGATTTCGCGGTCAGCCAGCGTCGACATTGTGTACTTCCCATCCTTGTATCCATGTTCGTCGTCGAGCTGGATGAAGGCTTTGATCTGGTCGCACATCCATGTGAAGGAAATCAGAGCAATTTCTGCGACATTGTCAGCTTCCTCACTAGGTCCGGTAGATGATTGTCTGAAGACTCACGCTCAAAATCAAAGGGGAAGCCGTAGAGAAGGCCTGGGTTACCGCCTCCGATGTTGATGTGGCCACCAGGGAACCAGACCTGCCGCAGCTCAGGTTGATCGCCGTTCAGCTGGTCCGCCATCTCACGCTCAATCAAGTCCTTCCATGCTTGGGAGAGATCGTCTTCTGTGGCCTTCGAGTTCGCTTTTAAGAGTGACCTGAATTTCTTAGCAAGTTGGTCTTTTGGCTGTCCGTGACAGTCAGGGCATTGCTCCATCTTGAGTGGGAGACGCCACAAGGTGGGCGTGAATGGCTGCCGATGCTCGTCAAGGGCTAGTGCATGGTACGCATGCTTGATATCTGTAACTTGTCAGATGTGCTCAAGCTTTGAGACTGGTTAGGTTACCCTAGACTTACATCTACTCAGTGAAGGGTTGTGAAATCCAAGATCATCGACGCCAAGCCAAGGGGCAAGTCTAGCGACTTTGGTCGTCGCACTCTGCGTCCAGGTTAAGCCGGGAATTCCCAAACTACCGACTGTATCAAATACTCCAACGACCTCAATGGCTCTAGTAAACTCTGGGGGAAGATTATGCGGCTTTTGGTCCCAGTGATGATCTTCTTGCTCGTGACCCTGCCAGTCTTCGAATCCCTTTGCGCGAACACCGGTGATCCACTGTCGGTACTCTTTTGATTGGCGGAAGTTGAAGCTATCATTATGGCCATGTCTGCGGTATAGGTCGTACAGAGCCGGGAAGTCGTCCATCTCCTGGGGCTGGATGATTCCAATATCCGTGATGAGTCCCGCGACTGAGCGAGCCGTGTACGCCCCTCGAGAGAACCCAAAGAAAAAGAGTTGGTCATGCGGGGCATAATTCATGACGATAAAGTTGTACGCCTCGATAACGCTGGCCACCAGACCGTCGCCAAAAGTAGCTTGCCTGCCCCTCTCGAGAATATTCACGCCGCCACCCGTACCGACGCCGGCGCTGTAGAAGACGACCTGCTGGCAGATGCTGTCCTCTTTTCCATCTTCCTTGACCGATCCCGTAAGCGCGACGGAGCGAGCCAGGCGGGTCACGTTGGATGGGATGTTCTGTTGGCCACTGACGGAGGATTGCCAGGTTCCGTCGCAGCAGATAACGATGCGCTTGGGGGTAGATTTCTGGCCCTTGTCTGGTACGAGAGTCTCGCGAGAAACTTGCAGTTTGTCTACTTCTTCGAGGTAGTTGGCAGAGAGAAGGGTGTCTTTGGCTTCATTTGTCGCTACTATGTGGTGGGTCTTGACATCTGTCGTCCCTTGGACGAAAGATCGCCAAAGGTTTGACGAGTTTGTACTTGAAGGCGAGTTGGGCGACATGTTGAACTATGAAGAGCGGATGACTGGCGATGATCAAGTGTGGCCTACTAGGGATTAGATGGTCATGGCGCAGAGGTGGGTATCAAGCAGATACATGTATGAGAGTGGAGGTAGAAGACTACCAACAGCTGTATGAGCCTATCTCGCGTACTAGGAGAAGTCATTGTAGCTAAGGCTGAAGGGCTGACCGAATCTCCCTGCAGATGCCGTTCCCAGCCAAGCCAGTTCAGCCGAACGCGGTGCTTACAGAAGAATCAACAGATGAGTTTACACGTGAAGATCAACTTCATGTGTAACCTTACATGAGCTTTATTAAGAAACAAGAACTTTCCCCAAGCTTTGTTTTCAAAGCCGATAAAATAGCCCATGTGAATCAAAGAAAGACAGGGCAAAAGCAATCTGAGACAACAATGCCGGTTGAACACGGCGAGAATTCTGAGCAAGGACAGGTAAATTTCTCCCTCCCTATTTCAGGACGGCTCGTGGCTAGCGGCAATGGCATGCCTGAGCGCGTCTCCATCCTCGCACCACGTCCCGCGTTCGGCACTCCGTTATCTCAACTGAACCCGCGCTTCCGGCTGACCAAGCATTCCACGAAGCGTACCGAATCACATGTAATTGAAGCCGGCCACCTCAGAATCCTATTCCCGTCTCCGGCGGCCCAAGATAACTCCCCGCGACGGCCCCGTTCACCGCCAACACGATCTTCTCAAGATAGACCTCTGGCGAATTGACCTGCCAACGAAGAGTATGCTTGCCCACGCTCATTCGCGGCAGCTGCACGACCTTTGTCCACACATGATCGGCCACATTGTCGTTCCATTCTGGAGGGGTATCACCCGGCGTAGCAGGGTCGCCAAGCACCCGTGTGAGGTTTGCGGTGTCGCTACTCTCAGCACCGTCATCCGCCAGTGTGAGGGAGTACTCCATCGGAAGGTCTGGGTCTGTGTCTAGCGCACCGTTGATGTAGACCGTGGCGTTGATTGCTTTCGAGACGTTGGAGAAGATGTAGACGTCGTAATCTACCCATGCGGCACGAGCTGCTTCGCTGGACCGTCTAGCAGCAGTAAATGGTCTCAGAGCGACGGATCCTGATTCTGAGCGGGAGCCTAGATGCTCGATGCGTGCGAATGCCACGCCGACATCACTCTCGGATTCAGCGGATGCTCGTTGGTAGTGAGGTCCCTCGATAGAAATCAGGCCGGCTGTCTCAGGGAATCCGATGAAGCCCTCAGGGGCACGATGGTTCAGCACGGGAATATGGATCAGGTCAAAGTAAGGAGCCGGATCCCACTCCACACGAATCGAAACAGTCTCGTTGAAGTCAGCAGGTACCGAGTCCCAGTCAATGGAGACTTCGATTCTCTCCTCGGGTTTGTCATCAGACAATACGCCGGAAGTAGTGGTGACAAGAACCCAAGGGTAAGGGACCTCCAGCGTCCAGTTGATGGGCTTTCGGTGGTCGCCATGGTGGAACAGCTCGATAAGTCGAGACTTTGGCCCGTGAGGTTCCATAGCCGGCAAGACTGGGGAAAAGCCCCCGTCGGTTGGCAATGCCGGATGGATAGAGCCACAAATCCGACCTTGTCGATATGCGCTGAGGGAGTTCTCGACGTAGATGCCGAGTTCGCCGACGCCCCAGTCGAATGCTTGCCGTTGTTGGACATATGAAAGGTTAGCGACCACGTCGCTGGAAGAGGGCCGCCAGTCCGTGAGGTCCATGTCGTATTTTGGTGTAGTGAGCAAGCCTTTCCATTTGCCGTCTAGCATGGTATCGTATTCTTCAGTGAGGTCGAAGTCATCGTCAAAATGTTGGAGAACCTGTTCGGCAATCAAATTTGCAGCGTTTCGCCTCTCGAAGCTATACTGCCTATTTCTTCCAGAGTTGATCACAATGAAATGATAGTGGTATCCGATCAAGGCGGGATACGTGAGAATATGGAACAACGCGATGCGACGATCCTCCGGCACGGCTTCGTGAAGAGCCTGAGCCTTGTCTGCCAGCTGCTTCCAGGCCTCGAGAACGCGTTCTGCCTCACGGTAGTTGAGGATAGAATAGGTAGTAGGTTGTAGTATCTCGAACTTGCGCATCCCGACCAGGTGGCTGTACGTCATGAGCGCAGAAGAGATTTCTTCGGCGTGCTCCGGACCAAAGTCACGAGTTGCGAGTGCCGTTAGGTAAGAGGGTATGCTGGCAAAGTCAAACTTGCTCGTGTTCCACGCCATGTCCATGGCAAAAGAAAGTGGTAGCTCGTTGGGCTTGATGTCGCCTACGTTCATGACCCAGATTTGTCGGGCGCCGCGCTCGTAGGCCTGAGACAGCTCTTTGTAGACTTTGGGCTGGATGCGAGTCAGAAGTCTTAGTTGCCCTAAGATGTTTTCCCCTAGATTAGAGTGCACTTACAAAGTTGTTGGTGTTTTGAGACTTCCAGCTCTTTGGTTTGCCAACATACTGAAAGTGGAAGTAGACCTGCGTAGAGACTGTGTCAGGATCTGGTTCTCTAGTAAGATTCAGTTGACGACTTACTCCAATGCCTCCGACCCTCTCACTCTCTGAATCAGTCGGCAGTCGTTGGATGTTTCCCCAGTTGTCATCAGTAAACATCAACGTCACGTCTTCGGGAGGATTCAGGCCAGCGGCATAGTAGGTGGCAACTTCTTTGTATATAGTCCACACCTCTTAAGCAATAGCCAAAGTCAGTCAATAGTCTGTAAGATCGTCAAGCGATGGGCGGGTCTTTGTCTACTCACGATTTGTCGCCGTGACGTTGCCGTGATACTTTGCCAAGATCTCTCGTTCTGTGGCAAAGACATCCTCGAGGACAGCAATCGGATCATCGGCATCGATGGGGCCATCGTCAGTGCCTCGCATTCCCAATGTAAAGTAGGACTCATTGTTGCCCGCTCGACGGATACCCTCATCCATGAAAGCGACCACGTTCTCTTTGTTGTTCACCCAGTCCCAGTCGCCCTTTGGATCTTTCTTCCATTCATTGCTTGCTCGTTGCATGGGCTCATGGTGGCTCGTAGACACGACGATGCCGTAGTCATCCGCCATTTGTTGATTCCGCGGGTCATCTGTGAAGAAGATCCTCCCCGGCTTGGGGATGTAACTCGCCCACATTGCAGGCCAGATGAAGTTGGCCTTCAGTCGGAGAAGCAGGTCAAAGACGTGCTGATACAACTCGGAGTCGAGCGTAAAGTTGCCCACGCTGTTCTTCTTCCTACCCCACCACCCGATGAGTGCGGGTGCTTCGTCATTGATGAAGAGACCTCGGTATTTCACGCTGGGCTCGCCATGGGTTGTGATCTTGTTAAGAGCAAAGATTTGGGTGTGCTTGGTCGCCGGCACGTCTGCCCACCAATGTAGACTAACAGTGCTGTAATTAGCTCGACGAAGTTCCTGGACAAATTTCTGATGCCTTCCACAATTTTGCAACCCTGCGGTAGGGATGCTCGTCATTATAGACGCCGGACCCTTCCTTGACTACAGAAGAGAAAGCCTGGGAGACTCACGGCGACTGCCCACTTTGCTCACAAAGGGTATAAATGCCAAAGATTACGGCCCGCTTATCGCTTCCCGCGATGACAAGAGCGCGTGAAATCCCCGGTAGAGGGCTCTCAACGACCTGGGTTCGAAACGTCTCCCACTTCCCGCGAATGTCCTCGACTTCTATCTTCCCGCTGTTGACAAGCTCCTGAATAATAGCTGATTCGAGCGTTCCAGCAATGATTGCAACATCGGTGATGATTGTCGAAAATGCTGCCGATGCCCCAGCTTGGTTATCTCCTTCCTGGGCTGTCCACAAGCGTACGGATGGCTTTATTCCTGTGATTTTCTCAAAGTCGCCGGCCAGACTATTGACTGCGATGCCGATGCCTACAGGGTCGTCGGCGTCTTGGATTAAAGTCGCGTCCTGAAGCTCGATAGATCCCTCCGAAGCTTCAAACGCGATGAAAGACTCTTCTAGCAGAGCGTTGATGAGGCTAACGAATGCCACCAACCACATCCATGGGGTACCTTTGTGTACCTTCATAATGGATCATCGGCAAGCCTTATCGTAACAAAGTAAACATACACTGATGATATGAACTGGATGGAACGAAGGTGGTTGCTTTGCTCTAGCTGTGCAGGTTGGATATATAGACATGAACGGTGTTACACAGCATCGCATGATGACTGGAATACTATGTCGTGACAAATGCCATGGGACGGCCTTCGTATCTTCCATTCCATGTCTGTGCAGTTGAACGTGATGGTAGCATGGGAAGCCTGATGACGTCCACAGCGGCACACCTCATGAGGTGAACTGGGAAGGGTAAGCATTCCCGTGTGAACGAAGCGACTTCATTTGTTAACCGAGTGAGTATTTGCAGCTTGACCATCTTGGCGCGGGGTTGCGGGGTTGAGGACGAAGCAAGAGAACATCGCGTGGTCTTGAAATGATCCTGTGCAGATGTGCAAGCGGACGAATCATTTTCTATCTGAACTCAATGGTTGCAGGTTGCCAAGCCAGATCAGAGCTTATTTACCCGGAAGGAGACCTGCATGGCCTTCATGTGCCCCGACAGGATTATCCCGATGTCCGAGCATCTCTTGGATCAAGACGATCACTCTTGAACAGTGTGGGCATGGCCATAAACAAAAGCAATGCTTCTCTCGTAACGCCTCCTCTATCTCACTTGGATGTCGACGTTTCTATTCTATCATCGTTTGTGCGGTCGTAGCTGCGCGTCGCTAATCTTTGGTCTCGTCATGTGCATCCCCTCTCTTCTGAAAGACAACACTGGTTGTGAAGAGACGTGGTCGGCGTCCAGGAACACCCGAGGTATCTCAATCATCATCCACGTTGCCATCCGAATAGTACTCAAAGGCTGTGGGCAGTGGTGCGTCTTTGCTGTTGGGGCCGTCCGGATCAACTTCATCCACCAAGTGCTTCTTGACTTCCTGCGCGACAGGCTGGGTAGGTTCTACAGGGGCTGAGCCTTGGACCGGGCCCGGTGAGTGATGTGTATGGTCTGCTCGCAACATCGTTGTCATCCACTTTGCCCATTCCCAGGGCTTTTCTCGGCCAGATGGCAAGCTGTTGAAGTACTCCCATCCCATGACTCCTCCGAACCGCGCATAACGATTTCGGAGCGTCAGAAGCACAGCGCCGAGCATCTCCCACGGGACCCATCCGCCGCCGTTCTCGGGATTCGTGACCAGGCCCATGACGACCTTCTCCGGTGCCCAGCCCTTTGCTAGGATCATCTCGTACATGATCGGGTTGCTGACGTCGCCCCATCCGCAGTAGAACTGAGCATTGTACCAGGCAATCTCCTTCCCTCGCATGACCTCCAGAGCCTCGTAGTCGAAGCCACTCAGATTGTTCTCGGAGTTCAGCAGTGCCGCGGCCACGGGCGCCATAGAAATGATGAAATCCTTGCCAAAGTCTTGTCGCACGCGGTCAATGAGCCGTATGACACCGCCTAGGCTCATCTCCTCTTCGACGTCGAGATCGATGCCATCCAGCCCTCGTGAGCGAAGCATGTCGCGCAAGGGTATGTAGTATTTTTCAAACTTCTCCTCGTCCCCATCCAGCCTCTCGTAGGAGCCCTTGGCAGCACCGCCGAGCATACCAAGCACCTTAACGCCGCTGGCCTGCAGCACCCGTAGCTCAGCCCATAGTGTTAGGAATCGCGGGTTATCGGGGGTATGGTCGTTCAAGGTGAGGCCGTGGGGATCATCGTTAATGTGTATCGCCGCGAGAATCACGTGGGTGACGCTGATGCCTCCTTGGGTAAGGAGTGGGAGGATCGAGATGGGCTTGCCGTCGGGCGTATGGTGTGTTTGGTAGTAGGTGATTACCCGCGGGAGAGGCTGTGGCGGTACGGGCGGCATTGGAGCGAAAGAGGCTGGCTGCCTCGATCCCGTGAGGATCGAGGGCTTCCGTATGAGATTGGAACGACAGACGCGACGCGTGGGATGGTGGAAGATCGGGTGGTTGCATGCGCCAGCGCTTTGGGAGAGCTAAACATGCGGGGTGGAAATTGGGAGGTGTCTGGATTGACGGCCCCTCCACGAGGCCCTGCTGAGGGCTGCGTCATCAGGGCCCTCGCAGCTGACATAAGCTCATTTTTGTTTCGTCTCACTAAAGGCCTGCTTCACTCACTCCCTCGCTCACTCATATCCACATTTCATCTCATCGACCATGAAAGTTGCACAAGTCATACATTTTGAACCATTTCTTTGATGAATTCTTATTGTCTTGGAATTGATACTCAAATCCTTGCATTTATCTTTCTACCGGCTCACCATCTACCCCCACAAGAGCTTACAATCTGAGGCCGGCGCATAGATGAAAAGCCTATTAACAACGTCCGTCAAGTACCCCTACCAGATTGGCTGCTTCCCACCCTTATCCATGACTCTAGTTTTGCTCGGATATTGAGATACCACATAGAAGCACCCAACGGAATACGCTGTGAGAATGACCCCAATGACATAGTACAACTGTTGATCGAAGATTTCCGGAATAGTGAGCACGAAGAATCCGAAAGGTGCGAAAGTCCAGATGGTGCCGATGATGTTAACGACGCAGAAGCCGAGAGATAGTCCATGCCGGGAGCCCGCCCGTAGGTAGTGATGAGTAGGTCCAAGGACGATGAGGACGTTGGTGAAGCAGAACCATTGCATGACGGATCCCTCACCCATGAACTCAATGGCCAGGAGCACGATCGAGTACATACCCATCTGCAGGGCCAGGGCGTATGTAATGGCTGCCGACATTGATGGCTGCTTTCCGAGGACATTTCCGAAGCTGGCATCGCGCTCTTTGGTGATGGATCGATGGATAGTCCATACTTCAAGCATGGTCCAGAGGAAGAGCGCTATCGAGGTGCCTCTCAGGTACCAGTGCTCCCCGTACTGTGAGGCGGCCTTGCCAAGGGTGTAGGACCATGTCGAGTCGTGGGCGAGGTAGAATGAATGCATCCAGAAGGGCATCGGGCCCTTTCCTTCACGTAGGGTGAGCCTGACAACGTAGGTATACTGGAGGTAGCCGATGATGAAGCTGACGGCAGAAGCGATCAAAATTGGAGTATTGTCCAAACGATAGACCTCCGTTATACGCTCATAGTAGTTAATGGCCGTCATGTTGCCGATTAACCCACTGAGGTGAAGTGGTAATCGTAAGTGGGATCTTGTACGGAGTTTGCAAGAGACTCGAAGCCGGCAAGCGGATGCAATCCAGCACTGAAAACCGAGTAGGAAAAGATGGTCACCAGCACCATTCAGAAAGAGTCTTCTTATAAGACTTCAGAATCTAGTCTAAGGGAAGACAATGCCCAGACCTTCATAGCATGATCTAAGTCAAGGTTTGAAGACATCGGCGCCGAGATTCCAAGTCGAGAAAGTCTAAGCCCAGCGCCAACGCTAGGGCCCCCCTCGAAATACCGGCAACCAGGTTTTTGACACGGATGTCCCTGGTTTCTGGGATTCCAAGAATGCAAGTGGGATGTTGATGTCTCCGCTTCATCGGGGTCCAACACACACCGCTTGAACTCTAACATGGGCATCTCAACGTTGTCAGCCAAGCTTCGGCCGACGCATCGCCGCTCGAGCTGACTTTGCAGAATACACTAGCCAGCGGCCAGAAGATGAAATCAGAAGCCACGTAAGATTCAAAGCTCATGAAGACCTAGATTACCTCTTCATACTGGTTAATCAGACGCTGAGGCACAAGACCCCGCAAAACCACAACGCCAGCGTGCACAATCCCCCATCTCACCGTCGTCAAGACGTCCGCCATGATCCAAACCAAGCCATTCGTCCTCTTCCGCTCTCTCCGCAGAGCAACCTCGCCACGTACTGCACGCTCCGACATGCTCGCAACCAGAGCCTCCATCTCACCTTGCGGATCCCAAATCATCTCGTCGTCCTCAAAGTCATCCTCATCATCAAACGCGTCAAACGCCCGCCGCGAAGATGCCCCGTACGATCGACTAGGGCGAGCGTGGTGGTAGGCCCAGCAGGTCAGCGTCGCCAGGTAAAGACACCACGGCACGTGGAAGAGGTTCATGGCCTCCATGCTGTTCAGTGTTCTCTTGGTTTCGACTAGCATTCTCGCCGCGTGCCATGCTGCTTCAGACGCGGATTGCTTGGATTGATCGGCGTTGGCGTCGGCAGCCCTTCCTCGATCTTGTCTCGGGACGAGTGGGTGGTTTTGCTGCTGCTGTGTCTCGCAAGCTGACGCAGCCCATTTCTTCACCACCTGTGCGGATCTGTGATAGTCTCGTTGCTGTACTGGCCTACCGAGGATGTGACGAGCACCAGCGTATATCTGAACATCCAAGAAGTCCATGTTGAGTAAAGCTTGAGCTGAATGATAGAGGGCCTTGTATGCTGCCGCGAACGACTCGAACTCCACTCTCCGAGTCGTATCTTCGTCGCCCTCCTGCCGTTGAACTCCCTGGGCCTGGGAGGCAGATCCCCGTTGTAATTGGGACGCGAAGCTGACACAGAATGCATCAAAGTCGTTTTTCCATGCGTCGTAGGCGGTGCTCAGCAATTTGCGCCAACCCATTCCGAAGCTATCTCCAGAGACAACGCCCAGAGCCGTCTGGTCCCGTCGACCCATGTCCCAAGAGATGGACATCAAGCCATGGAGAACAAGAATCCTCGAGAATCCAGTGAGGCCAGCTGGTCGCGGGGCTGAAGGTGTAAGATAAGATTTCAGAGTGGGCAAGTAGAACAACCTCTGGTCGCTAAGACTGGAGCGCCATGACGACGCCCACGATGCAGCATCCCGAGCTTCCCATATGCTCTGGCTGCACGGGAGTTCCAGTCGAAGCTCAAAGGCTGACATGCAGAGACTTTGACAGAAGAGAACTGCATGCTGCGTATCCCACATAAAACAGAGCAAGGCCAACCTAAGCTTCTGTTAGCCCTTTGTTGACTATAGATTGTAGAAGGGAACATCAAGACATACCTTTTCTTCTGCTCCGCATCGGCCCACTTCCTCCATGCCTGGTCCAAGACGCCAACGTTATCTTCACCCGAGACTGGTGGCGGACCCGGCGGTCGCACAGTCTGGCAATCGGAACGGCGAATGAGATTGATCAAAAGTCCATGGAACAAATGGCTCATGTCGTGTTGTTTCTGACCGGCACGCGACTTGCCGAAGCACTCGACTAGCAGGATTGTCTGCAATGTCCAGAGTTCTGGTCTAGGTGAGAACCCGGCATGGGCAAAGATACTCGGCCGAATTACATCATGTATGCAAACAGCAAGTTGATGACAGTCCTTGCTCGAGTATGTGGCACCCAACAGTAGGATGGACAGCAGGAGTAAAGGCTCGGTATTCCTGCAGTCAAAGGTTTCTAGGTGGATAAGGGGGTATGCGGTGTTGAAGCGAGTGAAGAATAGCTCCAGGTACGACTTGAGTGAGTCCGCTGATAGTAGCGGGTGCTCCCATATTGTGACGCGTTGATCAGGAAGGTTCGGTTTGGCGCCATCAATGACGTTCAGCAGCCTCTCTCTCACATCTTCGCCAATAGGAGGGATTGTAAGCGGCTTTCTCAAGGAAGACAGTGGTCTTTCTGGTTCGGTCGGAGTTGGCCGGCCGGGTGCAGGGTAACGCTGCCGAGCTGCTGATGGCGCATCGCTATGCCTTCGGGACGACGCGACATCTGAGCTCCTCTCCCTGGAGTTTCTCATCGCTTGCCGTCTGGCAGCTTCACTAGCGGTTGTTGAGGTGTTGTTTGGTGCAACGGACGACCTCTGTCTCTCCTGATCCTTGCTCGTCATCTCCATGGGCTCCGTCCAAAGCTGTGCGCTCTTCATCGACTCCGGTGTGATGGCGACGTTTGCTTGTGATTTAGGATGGGATTGATTATTTGCCATGTGAGCTTCAAAGTCTTGACCTAGGTTCGAGGGTCTCGATGTTGCGGTCGGGGCCGAGTTTTCTTGCATGTTGAATAGCCAATTGTAATCCAGCGCGGTCGTATATGGCATATTAAAGGAGCTGGCAGTGTCGGGTTGGAAGATCTGATCGTAATCCAACTGTTCGCTCATGAATGATGTCTCGCCCCAGCTACTTGACTGGGTCGTACCGATATCGAAGTGGCTCTCCGATCCTATGAAATCGGAAAACTGTAAAGAAGGAGGGAACCCCGAGAAGTTGGTGACAGGTTCAGTTGGATTGAAAACGTCTTGACGTCCAAAGGAATACTGTTGAGCGTCGCTCTGGCTCCCTGGCCGAAGATCCAAGGTTGAGCGCCTGTGAAACTCTGGTGATATGCTGTCAATGGAGTAGTCCTGGTCTGGCTCAATGTCTAAGCCGGACAGACTATGATCCCCGTCGTGGGGTTCCGGGTCAGGCGAAGGAACTTGTTGAGCTTGAGGGCGCTCTTTACCCCCCGATGCCCGGCCCCGTCCAGACGGGTTCGGGCAGGGCCGCTTTTCTACCACAGACCCGTCCGGGGCCTTCCAAGATCGCTTTCGTGTGTCTAGAACGCCGCAGCCTGGTCCGCCTGCTTCGAGATCTTTTTGGCGGTGACGGTCCATATGCCGTTCTGATTGTAGATGAATATGAAGTCAGCGGGCTATTCATCTTTGAAAGACTCGAGATTGAATTACAAACGGTAGTAGTAGTCGACATATTGCTTCTTTGTTTCGTTTTTGAATCTACTTACTCAACAGATCAGGTCGCTTGAAGTGAGCATTGCATAAATCGCAGCTCAACCCGCCAGGCATGTGGTTGAGAGCATGACGTTGCATATGCTCAGCCCGAGTGAAGCGTCTGTTGCACCCAGGGTGCGTGCAAGAAAAGGTCTTGTCTTCGCCCATCAAGCCTTCTGAGCTCTCTGAGCGACGATGGTTCTCACCAGCACCAGCCATGGCGTAGGAGTCGTTCATAGTTTCACCGCCGAGTTGCAAATTACACCAATCCACTTCCGAGAAAGGGACATATGTCAGTCGACCCCTGGCAAAGCGAAGGAAAGAAAATTTCGATAACTCGGGCCTTAGGAAGAGACTTGGAAGGACTGGCAAAGTCGGCAGAGTGAAACCACGGTTCAGGTGTCTCGCTCGCGTCGATAGGAGCTCATAGATGGGGGAATGGGGATGGACATAGCATCCGAATGTGCCGTCCCACTTCTCCGCATTTCCTCCGGCTTTGAAGAGTAACGATACCCGGCTTCCTAGGCCGAGTAGAATCTCCATACTAGGAAACATGAGAAATCTCCGATTTGTTGATCGCACAACATCCCGGCACTAGGTCTCGATGTCGCCCCTCCCCCACTCTCGAAGACTCCCGCCACTTCTGATAAGCATCGTCTCTGGCCTCGCACTTCGTATCCGACAACACCAACATAAGTCCGAAGAGATAAGAGTGGGGTACAGGCGACTTCGGCGCGCTGGTAATATGCTCCAACTGCGGGCGTATCTTATCTAGCTACGGAGTACTCTAGATATGCGACACATGTAGATACGAATGGAACTTTACGTAGGACAATTGATGTTCGCGGAGTTGCATATCCGGAGAGAGGAGATGTATCAATTATGGCGATCGCGTTGAGTGCGCCAAGTAAAGCCGGCAATGGCCGTAAACTACGCCTTTAACGACAGCGAATGGATGATGCGGCCATTCCACTCTTCGAGAACGCTGTAACATGCATTTGTAAGAGCTAAGATAGTATCTAGCAGCCATATAGCTGGATTATTGTATACAAATTTGACAGTGCACCGACAACATCATCACATAACAGAGTCAACATCAGATGACAGGAAGTTGTGTAAGACCTATGAGTATATGCACCAAAGAATTAGTGGTCTCCAGCAAGACAGAATAGTCCAGCATAACATTTGCGCCCCCAAGATTAGACTGGAGCCGTGCAACCAGGCACCAGCATCATGTCGCCGTCAACGTCGAGGAGTTATTTGATTCAAGAAAAGCAACAGCGCGATGCGAGTAGTAAACTTCACGTGAGTCTTCATCTATTACACGCTCAAGGAGAGTCGTCGGACTAACTTTTCCTATGCTAGGTGATAATTGTGGGAGCGGGTCTAGGTGGCCTAGGCGCCGCCATCTCAACACTGCTGGCTGGACACGATGTCACGGTTCTAGAGGCCGCCTCAAATATCGGCGAGGTCGGTGCGGGCATCCAAGTCCTCCCGAACGCCGCCCGCGTCCTATTCTCCTGGGGCTTGGAGGAGAAGCTGGAAAAGTACGCCACAAAGCCTCAGAAATGCAACTTCATCGGCTGGAAAGGCAACTTCCTGTCCGAAATGGATTATCACAAGTACGCCGCGGCAGCGGGAGATTTCCCCTTCTGGGACTTTCATCGCTCCGACCTGCATCAGTGTCTCCTCGAGCGCGCAGTAGAGCTTGGCGCGAAGCTCGAGACGAATGCAAAGGTCGATACTTTTACAATCTCACCGGATGACACGACGGCTACGGTATACCTCGTTGGCGGACGCAGCCTGACGTGCGACCTTCTCGTTGGCGCGGACGGCATCAACTCCAAGCTGAGGGAGGAGTTCCTATGCAAGCCTGATCCACCTCAGCTGACAGGGGACCTGGCTTATCGACTGCTTTTGAACACGGCCGACATGCTCAAGGACCCCGAATTGAGGCACTTTGTGGAGAACCCCCAAGTCAACTACTGGGTTGGGCCGGACAAGCACGCGGTGAACTATGTTCTCAAGGGCGGTCAGCTCTTCAACATGGTGTTGCTGGTGCCAGACGACATGCCCGTCGACGGCGGCAACACCCTGCAGGGAAACATTGAGGAGATGCGGGGCCATTTCGCAGGCTGGGATCCCCGCATCGGCAAGATGCTCCAGATGTGCGATGAGGTTCTCAAATGGAGACTGTGCATCCGGCCAGGCCTGGAACCAACGTGGTCCCATCCGTCTGGCGCCTTCACGATGCTCGGAGACGCCGTGCACGCGACGCTGCCTTACCTGGCCAGCGGGGCAGGCATGGCGCTCGAGGACGGAGGGGTTCTGGGTCTCTGCCTCGCTCGACTGACCGACACTTCAGCCGCATCAAAGCGACAGGCCCTAAAGGTCTACGAGGACTGCCGACGGGAGCGGACGGAGAGGGTCGTCCGCCGCGGAACGTACAATCAGTGGATCTATCACCTTCATGATGGGCCAGAGCAGGTTGAGCGAGACGACAAGTTCAAGGAGTTTGAGGAGATGGACGCGAAGTGGCTGGGCGAGGATTCAGCCGTGTTGCCCGCATCTCAGGAGACAGGAGATGACCCCTTTCCGTGGAGGTATCATGGCGTAGGGAGGTGGTTATTGACATACGACATGTGGAAGGATATCGAATCGAAATGGCCCTCCGAATCGGCCGGCACATCGGCAAAAGGAGGAATCCCAACCCCTCGCGCAAGTTTGTAGAGCATAAGCTTATTAACCTGTAAAAAAGAAAGCACAAACTTTGAATAATACGAGAGGGCCTTAAGCCGTTGTGGCCTGTTAATTCCCGGCTGGATCGCGCCCTTGTAGGTTAGCTGCGATCCTAATCATGCAAAACGAGGAATAGTAAACAATAGTTGCAAAGCCTGCCTTACCGTTTCCCCTGCTCCTTTGTTTTTGGTTCGATAGCCTGGCGGCTAGGCTTTAACCAAGATGGAAAACCTCCGGCGGGGGGGTCATGGAAGCTAGACAGTTTTGGGCAATGTTGTTAACCACATTGATCACCAGCAAACTCGCGAGAACGTCAAAACGGTGTCGCCCTGCGTGAAGGCGTGCAGGTATTGGCAGTCCCGGGGATTTGGTTCGTTACCAAGGATACAAACAACTCAACCCAGCCAGCTGGGCCAGCTGAAGCAGCTGAGCGTTATATTGACTCTAGCACAGTGGAGAAGGATGCCGTATTTCGTCCAATAATGGTTCAAGATGTCTTGAATTGAGAGAGATTAAGCAACACCGACCCCGTCTTACCGTTCCCAGGCCGCGTTGCCCATCCCATGTCCATGTCTGAGGGGTAATATCCTCGGAGCCCTCGAGGACTTCAACACCACCAGAATGGAAGAGCCGCGTACGAAAATAAGGTCGACTAAGGAGGAAGCTAAGAAGAAAAGGGGTACGAAATCCGGAGGGCTGGTAAGCGCGCCGCCTAACGAGCCGGCGCCTGAAACCAACTAACATAGGCCGGCGCACGGTGCCTGGCAGTCCTGTCCAGAGGAAGATTTGGGAACACCAACATGCGCGTGGCACTCACGATAGTACGAGAAAGCTGAACGACAGCTCGCCTAATCAGCGCTTGGTCAAGCTTTCTGGCATGGAGTAGGTTGATGAGGAGTCCAGAACCATGGGCTCGCCCACGTGGAGGCTTGCCCACGAGGCAGATTCACGGCGGCCGCTTGTTGACATTTTGCTGGATCGTGAGCTGAAGCATCCCGAATACATAAGTCTGCGATCTTCCTCCCCATCTCCCGATTCAGATCTTCTTATCCATCCTCATCATCTCAGAAGCTCCCGAACATCCTCAGCTTCCTCAACCGGGTCATCAATACTCTCTACAGTCTCGCCACCTGCTCTAGACACCTGCCAAACTTCAAGATGCGTTCCGCTATCCTCGTCGCCGCCATCTCTGGCCTTGCCGCCGCCGGCCCTGTCGCTCCCCGTGACACTACTGCCCAGAACGGCATTGATCTGAGTGCTTTCGATGTGAGTCCACGCTGCCGGTAAAGCTTCTTTTCTCGCTTCAAGCTGACCCCCAGTACAGGCTGAGCCAGTTCCTACCAAGGTTGGCCCCGCCGTCGGTGCCACTGTCGAGACTCCCACCTACGACCCGGCGGTCGCCAAGGCTGAAGCCTCAAAGGATGCCGCGGCGAACCCCATTGCTGTCTCCAACTCTACCCTGACTGCCCGTACGGTTACTCCCGCCGGCTGCGGAGCCAAGCAGCCCGACGGCTACGGACCCGTGTCCAGCCCGGATGACTACGACACCTTCATGAGCGACCCTCAGTTCACTACCATTGCCACCAATGCTCAGGTGCCTGCCGGCTACACCCTGTCGTTCTCCAACAAGCAGGGCGCCACTGAGTGCGGGACTTACTTGGGTCTCTACACCATGAAGACCTTTGACACCATCAAGTGCCAGCAGGTAAAGACAATTTCACCCAGAACAAACTTGATGGAATCAATATCTGACCGTACATAGTACTGCGATGCCGCTCCTTCATGCTACGGCATCAACGTCTACATGGAGAGAGACCCCAAGTGGGACCCTACCGATGCGTGCCCCAACCCTGCCAGCATCACCAACTACAAGTGCACCCTCTGGGGTTCCGCCGTTACTGCGCAGACCGCCACCAATGTTGGACAGTGGAGAAACCAGTTCCACGTCGGTGTGACTGGATCAAACGGTACGCAATCCTGATCTTCCCCGTACCAGCTATCAGGCGCACAAACTGACTCCAAATAGGATACTCCAAGGACGCGGCTCCTCCTTCTTACCCCGACTTCGACGGGCCGTTCGCCTTCGGCGGCGCCACCCAGGCCCCCAAGTCGTACATGGGAGCCAAGTACTACCCCGGTGTCTACAATCCTGAGCAGTGCGCCGCCGCCTGCAAGGCCAACACCAAGTACGACCACGACCACCCCAGAGCTGACGGCACCTACGATGCCTGCAACTTCTTCAACGCCTACGTCCTCAGCAAGAACAACGTTCCCCAGGGAACCTACTGCTCCCTGTACACCCAGTCCTGGGACAAGTCCTACAGCACCAACGTCGGACAGTGGAGAGGCAGCGACTACTACTCCGTCTCCTCCAGCTACGGATACAAGCTTACTGTCCAGGACGCTGGAAAGATCTAAAGGGTCGGGCTTTCTTGGGAGCGTCCTACGCTTCTCGAGGCTCTAATCACTTTTGACACTTTCAATGCTTATGAGACCATTGAAAAGTTGGACAGGTCTTGTGTGGCGATGCATAGATTGATCACAGACCGATACGATTTCAAGAATAATGAGGCGGAATGAAGAGTGCATTACATACCTAGTCTATAATTAGTAACGGTAGTAAATATTGATGATAATTGCATAAGTATTATAAACTCTCAAAATGACTTTGGTGGACTTTCTCAGAAAGTTTATAGTATGAGTGATCATATTCTTGGTCTCTACCCAGCATTGTTCCAAAATTTGGGGTGAAAAGAAAACATGTAAATTGTAAAGTAAGTGGGCAGAAACACCAAATAAGAGGACAGGTGGCATGACTATCGACTGTTCCCATGTTTCCATGTTCCCATGTTTCCATGTTCCCATGTTCCGCACATCAAACTTCGAAACTCCCGGGTCTTCTGTTTCATTCGAAGCCAATGTATTTTTCCATTCATGATGATGCTCAAGATGAGACTGCACATGCCGCCTCTAGTAATGCTCTTTACATGTAAGCTCTAATAGGTCTAAGCACTCGCTGTAACCTCCGCATTGTCAACCTTGTAAAACTCGTAGTCATTGTATCCCTTTTCCGGAGGCTCCGCCCCGTAGAAAGTCGTCCTGTCGTACGGGTTCAACTCCCACCCGTTCTTCAACCGCTCTACAAGATCAGGGTTGGCAATGAAATACCTGCCAAACACAATCGCATCCGCCTCGCCGCTCTTCAACTTCGTAACGGCATTGTCACGGTTGAAGTTGCCAGCGGCGAAGAAGTGGACACCTGCCGGCTTGAGAATGTCCCTGAATTGTGTCAAATTGTTCGTCTGTGTCGCCTCGGACTTGGTTTTAGATAAAGAGGCAAGCTTTTGTTCCTCATCGAGGACTTCGTCAAAGCGAGGCTCGATCCTAAACAGAATCATCAGTGGCTGTCCTCCTTTTCGGAGTGGTTACTTATAAGCAGATAGTCTTACATGTGCACATAAGCGGGCCTCTCAGTCTCTGACATCTCTGCAATCTTTTGGCTAATGAATGACCAGTGCTTGTTGGGGTTGCTGTCTCTTGTGCCTTGGAAGTAGTTGAACGGCGAAAGGCGGACGCCGACCTTCTCGGGGCCAATGGCGGCACTGACGGCCGACAACACTTCGAAGAGGAATCTTGAGCGATTCTCTATCGATCCACCGTACTCGTCTGTGCGAGTATTGATGTTATCGTGCAGGAATTGCTCAAGCAAGTATCCATTAGCCCCTATCTTCATGTTAGCATATTCGTAGCAAGCATTCAATGCGCGCGACATATCCTTACCATGAATCTCAACGCCATCAAAACCAGCAACCTCAACCGCGCGCTTAGAAGCCGCAGCCCACTCTGCAGTCAAGCCGTGGATCTCCTCTACAGTCATGGGCCTGGGAGGGCCATCCTTGCACTCAGTACCGTCAAGGTAGTTACCGTCCATAGGCTGGGTTCCCGAAGAGATGGGCGTCTCGCCTCCACGCATTCCGGCGGAAGAGGCTCTACCAGTGTGCCAGAGCTGAACAAAGATGAATCCGCCCTTGGCATGGACGGCATCAGTCACCTTGCGCCATCCTTGCAGCTGAGAGTCGGTGAAGACGCCCGCGACGCCGGGGTAGGCGCTGGCATTGAGGCAGATGTCTGTGGCCTCGGTGATTTGGAGACCGCCGGCACTGGCTCGCTCGCCGTAGTACTTTGCTACACGAGCGCCTGGGACATGGACGCCGCGAGACTCGAACTCACTTCTCATGCGAGTTGTGGGTGCCTGTCAGTATGTTAGCGTCTAATCATTTTCATGTTTTAGTAGGCTTTTTGAACTTACTTGCACGATGCGATGCTTGAGGCTGATACCACCCAACTTCAGGGGGGTGAACAGCACTGTGTCCTTGAGAGCGGCAAAAGCCGGGGGAGGAGTGGTTGCTTTGGGCATGGTGTGAAGCTATTCAGGAAAAATGGTCAAGACCTAGTATTGGATTGGGGTCCTGATAGGAAAGGGGTGTGCTGAGGTGTGTTGAGCACTAAGAAGCCCATTCAGCATCGTTGAATGTGGCAGGTTTTGAACATGTCATCTGAAGCCATCTGAAGCCCGGAACCACAATTGCAAAGCCACTATTCCGTGCCCCTAGGGGTACATTCTGGCGTGTTAGTCGTGATCGTCATGTCGATGCATCGTTGCGAGTGCCTCGAGATGCCCCCATTCCCGTGCAAGAGTGGAGAGTGGGGAGGGCTTCCTGGGTTGGGTTGGGATGAGTGGGATATCTCGGAAGTGGGGGTGCACTTACACGAACGCGTCTAGCC
>JFBX01000575.1:0-49054 GCA_001563135.1 Colletotrichum simmondsii | reverse complement strand
CCCCCCCCCCCCCCCCGGGCCTGTTACACTCGGCAAACCATGGTTTAGTGCAGTCTAGACACGGGGAACTCGGGAGTACGGGAGACCGCGCCTTTCCCCCCACATGTTCGCAGATAGACATGGGGAAAGCTCTCGTGGGGCTGTCATCTCATAGGAGCAAGGGAGACGATAACAAACATCTTCAAGTCATCGCTTTGGTAACAGATTGATGTGAATAGAGTTTGGGAGAAGTTACTTCGATGGGAGAAACCCAATGACTGGACTGATATTGGTAAGGAAGCAGCTCAAGCCTGGCGAACTTGCAAGATGGCCGTATTCCAGGTGGGCTGGTTCTTTTTGCCGGGGAAATGCATGGTGCTTTCGCCTGACATAATTCCATCGACTCTAAAATACTGGACGCCGTGATGACTTTGAGAACTCTGCGTGCGTAGGGAATTGAAGTTTCACCTATATCGTACTTGTGGGATTTCAACTATACAATTTCTTGCATAAAATACTCCCTAAAACGGGCAGTTATTGCAAATTTAGCCCAAGCTGCCCCAGCACCTGGACCTTGATTGATGCAGAAACACTTATGAGCTTCGGCGTGGTATCGTCAGAGATGTAGACAAATTCACAAATCGCATCGCTTCTTGATTACAGGTTCAGCAAGGAAATTGATGTTTTCATTATCGTGCAGCTCTGCATCATGGCCTCTAGCCAGAAGCCGAGTTCAGAATTTGCAAGTTGGTCGCAATATCTAGAGAGAAGCGTGCCCGTGGGTCTCATAAGGCAGTCCAATGCAAAACAAGCCAACCACAATCCATAAAGCAGCACTGGCATAGATAGGCACAACAGTGTATCCCGCATACGTCGACACAAACGAAGCCGCAAGGCCACCGACGCGAAGAAGAGTAGCAGCAATGCCAGTGCCTGTTCCGCGAACTGGGCCAGGGAAAGACTCGGGCGTGAAGGCATACATGACGGCGTACTCTACGAACATTGGTTAGCAATTGCACATGTATAATCAGAGAATGACTTGAGGACCAACTTACCAAAGTTTCCAAGAATTCCGGTTGCGCATTGGAATCCAATATCAGCCGCTTCCGTGCCCACAGCCGTGTAAGCGAACAAGAAAACTCCCGTCAAGACCGCAGATGCAGCCATCATCCAGCGGCGGCCAAAGCGTGTCTCAACGCAGAAGCCGGCCGCGATGGGTCCAAGAACACCGGCCGCAGAAACAATGCAGTAAATCATGTAGGTGTGGTTCAGTGAGGTATTTGCAGAGTATGTAGACTTGGTCGCGAGGTATGACGGGATGAAGGCGAAGTAGAGCGGGTACGCCACACCGACGGTTAGCCAGATGAGGAACGTGACGGACGTGTGCTGCGCCATCTTGCGCCCGGCAAACAATTTCTTGTAGTTGTCGGCGTTGTAGTCCCTGAAGCTTTCCTTGAGGATCTCCATGTGGGATAGCTTGGAGCCTCGGGGCGCCATGTCGGGGTCGATCGCCGCAGCGGCGGGGGCAATGCTACCTGCGTCTGACTCTGAAATACCGGCGCATTGTCTGTCGATGGCTTGCAGCATTTCGAGGGTGAGGGTTTCCGGTCGCTTGTTGTAGCGTGCAATGTAATTTACGGCTTCGACGGCCTCGGCATCGCGACCCTTGGAGATGAGGAATTTGGGCGATTCGGGGATCTTGAAGGCCACGATGCGGATCAGACCAAAGGCAATGGCGATTCCACCGAGAGTGATCATGAGGTAGCGCCAGCCCATGTTATCTTGCATACGGCAAGGAGCCTCCGTCGAGTCGCAGGCAAAGTTGGCCAAGAAAACCCACGCCAGGAGCGACACAATAACCTGTCCCAAATTCCACCATCCTGACAAACTCACGAGCAGCCACTGATGCGTCTGGGGAACGAACTCCAGAAACACGACGCTGTCAACGGGCACGTTACCGCCGGCCGCCGTACCGATAATGGCCCAGATGATGCAGAAACCCGTAAAGTTTTGAACGCCGGCCACGGCGCATGCAAAGACGCCGCCGTAGAGAATGGTGGCGTTGAAGGCGGGCTTGCGACCGATGAGATCGGCGGTGGTGCCCCAAAAAGAGGCGCCGACGATCAGTCCAACGTAGTACGCTACGGAGCTGAAGCTCAATTTCGCAATGTCGGTGAACTCGTTGCCGATCGGTGGCCGGATTGCTGTGATTCCCTGGGACCAAAAGTTGTCGACAATCCAGCCGAAACCGTTGACGACGAAGAGGATCCATTGGAATCTGAGAAGTAGGGGAATAACGGTCAGCTTTTCCTCCATCTTGCGCCGGTAGTATGAAGCCAGAGAGCGAGGGAGAGGAATCTCAAACGTACTTTCCCATGCCAATCTCGCCCAAGTGTTTCGCGATGAGTTCCGATTTGAGACGGTAGTTCTCGTTCACGGCGCCCGTGTAGAAGTCACGGAGGACTGAGTCGCCGACGGAGCTTGCATCTCCCTGGATGACGGACCCGGAGGCCGTCTGCCTCAAACCCGACTCCGTCGCATCCTTTGTGACACTCTTCTCGCTCGGAGCAGACATGATGGAAATAGCCTGGTCGGCTCGCAAGGGGGAACAGGAAGAATGACTGAGGGAAAGAAAGAGAAGATGATAAACAGCTTCTGACTTGGGCCCTTTTCTCTCACGAAAGAAAAATGAAGAAACCTGGGACCTGACTTCTTTCGGATCCTCGAATGAGATGAGCCTTGTAGGGCGCCTAGTCCCTCAGCTTTATTCAATCCAGGAACACCAAGGGACGAGCTCTCTACCTGACATGAGAGGGCCAATCTTGCAAGGTACCGGCAGCCAAGGTCGCAAGGTCGAATGGATATCAGCCAACACGTTGTACTTGCTCACACTCCACAGCTGGCATAATGAGCGTCCCCGTACATGTATCGCCAGGGGTATCTTTCTCTGGGGTGAACGACAAATCAAGGGTCCTGATTTCCCACCGGGGAGAAACTGTCTCTCACCTCAGCCTCAAAATGGGGATGTGGAGATGATTGCCGTGCTATCACTCGTCCGCGGCCGGTACGGAGTATGGGTATCTATCTAAAGGTGCCGCAAGGGCGTGGGCTCTCTATCTCTGCCCTTTCACCCGTCACCGACGGTGTATGTATCGCCCCAATCTGAAGAGCTCTATTCGTCTATTTCCTTAAGGGACGAGAGAGAGAGACTTGCACCAGGGATTTATCCCAGAGATTACGGGTCCCCACCCCCACTTTGGCATGCACGGGCTGTTCCAAACCTGACATCGACTCCATTCCGGCTAGGATGTCTGACATGGCGCTCTGCCAATCAACACTACCACGCACCGCGTCAAGCCCGCGTTTAGAGTTCAGAAAACAAGGAAAAACGATTCGACAAACCCTCCCGCACTGCATAGCGTGCGAGTGATGATTTCATAGATGCGGGTTGGCTGTGGTCCGGAGATGGGCACGCAATTCTGAAGAAACCCATATTAAAATGTCTGCAGAGGAAATTTCTGCAAATTCGAGGGACTGATGACATAAGAGAAAACAACATGGGACTTTGTCAATTGCGTCTATTTCTTTTTGAGGCCAGAACAAACAACGTACTTTAGCCGCAAAGACGACTCATGCTTGTTGAGCTAACATAACAGTCTACATGGGTCTTGAGCCATGTCTCGCCTGAATTCCATGTAGCTCACTATCAGTCTGATCTTTTTCAAGTACATACGTCACACATGTACGCCCAGTCCTTTCAACGGAGTAATTAACTCAGATCGACCGGTCTCACTGTAGGACCAGCTGATGCTACATGTACATACATACTGCTTCTCGTTTGCCCACACCGCTCTGCCCTGAAGTCGCACCGCATGAAGCGCGATTTAATACCTACATGTCCGGCGCTTGTAAGAAACCGCCAAAGTAGTCATCCAGCCATTGCGCCGCCATCCCACCGGTGCCGCCTTCGCTTGCCTGCCAGCGGCCGATGGTACCCACGTAGCCGTCCGGTCGGACGACGATGAGGGAAGCTTCGTCCGTTCCGAGACCCCCAAGCCATTTGTCTGTACAGGAGCGTCCTTGTGTATCCAGAGGTGCTACATCGTCGAGGTAGATAGTCCACCCACTCTGTGAGAACACGGGAGGAAGCGAAGAGATTTCAAAGTTCTCCTTATCCGTAGATGCTGGAACACAGAGTCAGCAGCGACACTTCATTGGCTAAGTTGAGAGCGCGGAGCCTCCTCCGACGTGGAGAACTGGAAAGAGGACACGAAAAGTGGATGGAGATCAACTTACTGATGAGCGCAAATGTGCACAATTGACTGACGGACGTATACCTCTCAGGGCGTACATGAATATCGTCTGTCCGGCTGGCGCGTGGCTTGACCTTGTACGACTGTGCCGCCGCTGCGGAAAGTCTCGACACCAATGAAGACGTAGATGCTACGCCGGTGCTGAAGTCACGCAGAAAAGAGACACCCGCAGCGCTAGATACGTCGTCCAAGACTGCGTAGATGCGGAACTGACCCAAGACCGGAATATCAAGCTGCACATCGATAGGGCAAGCATCGATATAACGGGTAGCCTTTGCAGGCGGGAGGTTGCATCCCGGTCTCGCAGCGCCCTTGACGCCGTCATCCCGACCCCGGTTGAGCTCGTTTTCGCCATACTCTACCCCAACGCCCGAAATGAAGCGCGTGTTCGTCTTGAAGTTATCTGCCAACCGCTTCGCGTCACCGCGAGCAATCTCGTTGGCATGCTCAAAGTCGAAGTTGATGAGATCGTGCGCAATCTTCTTGCGCTCTTGCTCGTAGGTTGCAAGCAACACGTCGCCCTTTGCGAGCCCGCGCAGCGCGAGGTTGAGCTTCCACCCGAGATTCCAAGTGTCATGGATACTTGTGTTCATGCCCTGCGCCGCCTTGGGACTGTGCGTATGGCTGGCGTCGCCGGCGATGAAGGCGCGCTGGGCCGGGTCGGAGAAGCGGGCGGCCACGCGCTGGGCGACTTGGTAGTTGCCGAACCATTCTACGGAACGCCATTTGACGCTGTAGGGCGAGAGGATCAGGCGGGCTTGCTCCATCACATATTCTTCTCCCAGGTCTTTTGAGGATGTTGACGATTTCATTTCGATGTAGAAACGCGTCATGTTGCGTTCACGGGGAATGATGAGGATGGAGCCGTACTTCTCGGAGAAGACTACCGTCTTGCTCCAGAGGTCGGGGAAGTCGGTCTCTAGTTCGCCATCGAGGACGCCCCATACTGAAGCGTGCGGTGAACCCTGAGCGTATGTGTCGGGGATACTCTTTCGAACGAGAGACCGCGCGCCGTCACATCCCACCAGGAACTCCGAGTTGATGGAAGTCTTTCCTTCCCCTTGCTGGTCACATTCGATGCTTAGAGAGCCATCATCCAAGGTGCTGTAAGTCTGGAAGCTATGACTTCGCTTCACTTCGACGCCGCTCTTGCGAAGGTCATCAATGAAGACACCTTCAATCATGCCCTGGTGACACAACAAGATGTATGGTTGCAAGAGATCCACGACAGAGGGAGGGTAGTGGATTGAGCGACTCAATCGGTGCAGGTCAGAATCACTCGAGCTCTGCCACATACAAATGTCGTGGACCTTAACACCAGTGCGAAATAGCTCGTCGCCGAGGCGGAGCATCTGCAGCGTCTCAATAGACTTTGGCTGAATTCCATCGGCGCGGCCTACTGTAGTCTGATCTGGCCTTTCGTCAATGACTTGGACCTTTTGACCGAATCTTGCCATGAGAGACCTGGGTTGACATGTTAGCACGGAGGAGCTGGCCGGATGTGCGGGGCGGGTATCGGAGGGGGTGGGGCACAAACCCGAGCATTAAGCCGGCTGGTCCGGCTCCGACGACGCAGACGTCGGACTTGGATGCGTGCCCATTTTGGTGCGAGCCGTTTGTGTGGCCATTGGTTTGTGAGCTCACAGGAGTTGATGAGCTTGTTGTCATGTTTGCTGTGATTGCTGACCCGAAGTCGTTATGTGGCTGTAGTGTCTTTGGAAGTCTTTGAAGAATGGAACGTTTTCTTGTGTAGATATGGTTGGAGCGTGTATGACGCTCTCACTACCAATATGATTATTCGTTTGAACCAAATGAGACTGTATAAAGGTACTCAGTCTTGCCTTATCCTCGCCTGAGAAACGAATCGTCTCATCATCCAGGGTGGTTCGATATTCGGCCGATGTCGATGCAAATTAACATCCCCCATCATTCAATACAGAGGAAGCCAGCTGTTTCCTAACTGCTGACTGATGAACAAACTTAGCACCATTGACTCCAATTCCACCCACTCTCCTAGCTATGGCTTCATGTTCCCTATCGGAGCCCCTCTCGATCCCCCACTTACGAACGTGTGTGTCCGCCGCACAAGCCAAGTCGCGGGGTCAGGGGAGGAATCCGCGGGGAGACATACCAAAGCAATCGCGGGCTATCCGACATGCGAAGCTCCACTGATAAGCCCAAGTGGCCGATGGAGACATCCCGAGCGAGGGTGGAGTCGGACGACGATTCCGCCAATCAAGTGGCCTATGCTCCCAAGATCGGCATCCCGAACATCGTCGGCAAGCCGGGCCCGCTTTGGTTTAGCGTTTGGCACCATCGTGACAACAGCTTTGCGGTGTTTGTGTGACTCGGCCAAAGATTGAAGACACTGGGAGACATGCTGTGAATTGACCAGAACGTTATTCTAGAAAGATTCAAACGGGACACAAACAATGACGCAAATCACGATCCCTGAGCCGGCACGAGCTTGGCAAGATGTCGTATCTAAGAAGAGACAGCTTCGGGCGGAAGCTATCTCAGCATCTATTAGAGGTTCAACGAATGGTCCGAAAGAACTTGAGATCACGGCTATAGCTGAAGCCTCCCAACTTGTCTCGAAAATCTCACATGGCGAGGTGACGAGCGAAGACATTGTGAAGGCCTATATCCGGAAGTATGTGGATAAGCAATCAACACGCGCCTGCAATTGCAGAGCCTCTTCCATTTCCGTGTATCTAACGTGGAAACTGGTACTGATGAGTTTTCAAATATCAACAGGGCTTCTGAGGTGCACAACAAGGTATGGCTCTCATCCGAAAGTGACAAACTCTTCGCTAACTCAAGCATGTCTTGAAAGACAAACTGGTACGATTCGAAATATTGAACTTCGGCGGGCGTGCCTTTTTTCCGAAGATTTAGCTAATATCTGTTGCATGTCAACGTAGTCTGACGGAAATTGTGTTTGATGATGCCCTGAAGCGGGCTAAGGAGTTGGATGCTTACTTCACCGAACAAGGGAAGACCATTGGGCCCTTGCATGGCGTGCCAGTCACTCTCAAGGACCAATTCAATGTCAAAGGATATGACACAACTCTTGGATACGTTGGGCGGTCATTCAACCCTGCTTCTGACGATGCCGTTGTCGTAAAGATGCTTCAGTCGTTAGGGGCTGTTGTCATTGCTAAAACAAATTTGCCACAGAGCATCATGGTAAGTAGTTGGACATTTCCCTACTCTCTCTCTCTCTCTCTTGCAGTCTTTGCGACTTGAAATGTCCCGACTTTGATAGGATAAAAGAAGCTTACATCGTTGCAGTGGTGTGAGACGGACAACCCTCTTTGGGGCCTAACCACCAACCCCAAGAGCAAGGATTACACTCCGGGTGGATCAACCGGCGGCGAGGCAGCCTTGCTTGCTTCCGGTGCAAGTATACTTGGTTGGGGGACTGATATTGGAGGAAGTATTCGTATTCCGTCTCACATGATGGGAACGTACGGCTTCAAGCCTAGTGTGAGTCTTGTTACTGGCAGCCTCGGAACTCACTTGGCTTCACGCGAGGATTGAACAAGTATGGAGCATCACTGACATCTTGTTCAGAGCGGACGCCTACCGTATCGCGGAGTTCCAGTATCAACCGAAGGACAAGAACATGTGCCTTCCTCAATAGGTCCCATGGCCCGCAGTCTGTCCACAATCCGCCTCGCCATGGAGCAGCTCATTAACGCCAAGCCGTGGGAGCTAGACGCTCGATGCGCACCGGTTCCGTGGCGAGAGGACTTATACAAGGAGACTTCCTCTAGACCTTTGACTATTGGAGTCCTCTATGACGACAATGTTGTCCAACCCCATCCGCCAGTGACGCGGGTCCTCCGTTCTGCTGTAGAGCGCCTGCAGGCAGCGGGACACGAGGTCCTGGAATGGAATGCAAACTTGCACGAAGACTGCATAAGAGTAATGGTAGGCGAGACCCAATCTGACTTTGGCGAAACTTTCTGACCGTCGTTTCAAGGACCTTTTCTACACGGTTGACGGCGGCGAAGATATTCGCAAAGACGTTTTGGCTGGTGGAGAGCCCTTCATCCCTCACGTCGAGAAGCTTCTTAACCGTGGAAAGCCGATTTCAGTGTACGACTACTGGCAGCTTAACAGACGCAAGTGGGAGTTGCAGCAATCATACCTAGAAAAGTGGCAATCCATCCGGTCGCCCAAGACTGGTCGCATGGTTGATATCCTACTGTTGCCACCTATGCCTCATTCAGCTGTACCGCATAGGGGTTGTCGATGGGTGGGATACACCAAGGTGTGGAACTTCCTCGATTACCCTGCCCTGGTCATTCCTGGAGGCCAAGTGAGTCGGGAAGACGTCGATCAGCCGTGGGCGGAAGAAGCGAGGGGGGTTGAAAACGAGTGGAACAGGAAGTTGTGGGAGGATAACAAGGAGACAATGGCTTCTCTTAGTTTGCCTGTGGGACTTCAGATTGTTGGTCGTAAGCTGGAGGAGGAGATGGTGCTCGCAGCTGGGAAGATCATCGATGACATCCTCAAGGATAAGAGCTAGAGTGCATATTGACATTGAAGTAGGAACTTCAAGTTCGATCGCGATTTAGAAATCCTGCATGTTTGAATCGAGTAATACTGAGTAGGAGAATTGGAAAGCTCAACGCGCACATGGTCTAGACTCATGCAGACTACTTTGACGGAGAGAATATCTCCATGGGCAACGAACAACCATATATCGGCGCGATGAATGATGCTCTAGTTTCAGCTGAGCCATTTCCCTACCAAAACAGGTGTCTGCTAGGCAACCATTTCATCTAAAGAATCAATGATTAATCAGTGGCCAAGCCCATGCGTTGGCACCAGAAAAGTGGACTCGATGCTTCGAACACAGGTCATTGGCAATTTTGTGATGTTAAGTACCATCGTCAAAGAAGCAGTTTGGTAATGAGTTCATCGTTTAAAGCTTGGTATCCATGAGACTACGTAAATCTATGATTGTGTCTTCTTCCATTCCTCGTATTTCTTCATAACCTCTTCCTGGCTGGCTGGCATCAAGCCCCCTTCAGGCGCAGGGTTCTTGGACTTGAAATAGTCGCTCATCTATTGACACATGAGCATCAGCATACACTCTTACACAGTAAAGAGTGGGGGTGGAACCTACCTCTCCCATGGTCACCCACTCCACGCCTTCGTGCTTGTTGATGTGCTCAATGATCCGCTCGTGCATGAGTAGCACGTGAGGCCGACCCGAAACATCGGGATGGATGGTCATTGGGAAGATGAACTCATCTTTGAACAGAGGTCAGTCCACGAAGCCCTATTGATCCAATCGAAGAGGTCCTTCAGCTTACCATATTCTCGGTAAAAGTAGTCGAAGTGGTCTCGCCAGATGTCTTCAACATCCCTGTTGGAAGGCAAGATCAGCCAGCGCCCACATAATCCACATGGATGCAACTCAAAGACTTACCTCGGGTTCACCCAACCGTGTGAGTTTGCAGAGTTCTTCATAAACATCATCGGTGGAAGATCATCAATGTACCAAGACCCGGGAATCTCGACCAACCCCGTCTCTTTGCCCTTTACCAAAGGCTTCATCCATTCCTCTGCCTTTTTGGTATAATCGATCTTGGTCCAGCTGTCACCAGTCCTCAACCAATACGCTTGGCAGTCGTGGTGCGACATGGAGTGATCGTACTCGATACCGTAGCTCAGCATCAGCTCAGTACCTTCTTCGCTCGTCTCCCACCACGGGGCAACGCTGCCCTTGGGCGGCTTGCCGCAAAACTCTGTGAGCATCTTCCACGTTTTGTCCAGAACGTCGCGCTGCTGCTCTAGCGTCATGTCGACAGGGTTCTCGTGGCTGTATCCGTGCAGGCCGATCTCGTGGCCTGCATCCCGCACCATGGCGCATTCTTCTGGGAACGTCTCCAAGGAGTGGCCAGGAATGAACCAAGACGCTTTGATGTTGTACTTTTCAAATAGCTTCAAGAGTCGACGTGTACCAATGGTTCCAGCCCATAGACCTATTCAAGAGTCGCAGGGTCAGTGGTGTAAGCTCCAGCTGGTGGCGAGACTTGACGACGAAGACCCTCCATGATTGCAACTAACCTCGACTGATGTCGCTAGTACTGTCTTCACCACCATATGACCCGAGCCAGCCGGCAACGGCGTCGATATCCACACCGTAGCTACCGTAACGGCCAGGTTAGTACACATGCATACGTGACAGCACTACCGTGTCTTGCTTGAGGAACCACTCACCAGACGAGAACCTTCTTCTTTCCCATTGTAAGTACTGATAAAAGATTGTCTTGGGGTATAATTGAGTAAGTGGAAGTGGTGAACTTGTCTCTGTGTATCACCTAAACACTCTGTACTTGAAGGTCGACTTTATGCTAAGAGCTTCTTCAGTCTGTATCACTCTAGCTATCCCATAAAGCACCACCTGTCATTACTTTGATATCCAGAACAACTCGGACGCACCAAAGCTCAAGTTCGTGGAAGCTTCCCCGCAGGCAGAGAACGTCTCCACAATAACTTGCCAGTTCCCCGTCGATTCGACTGCATCCACGCTTATCGACGCGGGATCATCTAAAGTCTCCCCATTCTTGATCTTCAATGTGTGTCCTGCAGCTTCTAGACGTTCTGATGCCTCCATCAGTTGATGTTCTAATTGGATTCTATCCTGGTTACACTGCTTGAGCATCTTGGGCTCTTGCTTGTTCCACTTCTGCATTATCGTTGTTCTACTGATCGACCCCGCCCCCACTTCCACCCTTGACTTCCCCATTTTCCACTTTTGAATGTTCCTCTTCTTCAGACCCAAGCAGCTTTTCGTATCTCGCAGCAACGATAAGCGAGAGATGGCCGACTGCTTTCGATAGACCCGCATACTCCAGAAAAGAGACCAAGGAACTCGAGATTGCGAGCATAATTCGACTCATGGAGAGTGAAGGCTGGCGTTGTTACAATGCAGCGACGTTTGAAGCGTAGGATGGGGTTTGGCGGCAACCCCTTGCAAGCGTTTACGTACCTGCTCCCATGCTAGGCGCTGAAATGGGGGTTGAATTTGCGATCGGGTCCAACACTCGGCAAACTAACAGTGCAGTAATAGTTGTGGAACGGGAACAACCGCCATCTTAAGTAATTCGCTGATAGTGTCACCACTGAGGCCATGATTACTCCAAGCTCGTTGCAAGTTCAGTTGTCAACACCCATACGCAATCTCATCTCACGCACGCCGGGGCCATCTTTCAACTTGAGAATCCTCAGTGGAATTCTACGAACTCCAAGTCTTGTTTGCATATTGTAACTTGTGTGAGCCGTAAAGCCATCCGAGAATATTGAGATGTCTAAGGTATGCTGGAATTTCAGCACCATATCGATTTAGCTAATATTGATGGGTGAAGTTTTCGCTTAAAGGCCGGGTTGCCGTAGTCACTGGCGGTGGCCGAGGTTGTGGCTTGGCATTCGCACAAGGTCTTGCCGAGGCCGGGGCAGACGTTGCCATTTTTGACCTGATAGACCCGGAGCCAACTGCTTTTGAGCAACTGTCTTCTGCGAACGGCGTCAAAGCAAAAGCATATGTCGTCGATGTAACGTCTATCGCCACCTTAGAGAAGGCGTTTGCTGCTGTGGCAGCCGACTTTGATGGCAAGCTCGACATCTTTGTCGCTTGCGCCGGCGTCAACAAGAACGTGGAGTTCTTGGATACCGAAGAGGCAGACTTTGACAGGCTGTATGGGATAAACTGCAAGGGCCTTTACTTTTCAGCAAAGATGGCCGCGAAGGCAATGATCGCCAACGGCACTAAGTGCGGAAGCATAATCTTTGTTGCAAGTATCGCATCGTACATGGCCATTCGCTCCCAACGATCCACTGCGTATTGCGGTACAAAGGGAGCAGTACGAGCGATGGTCGCTCCAATCGCTGCCGAGCTGAACAAGTACGGGATCCGGGTCAACTCTATCTCGCCTGGCTATGTGCGAACAGAAATGACTGCTCCCTTCCCTGATCTCCTTGAGGGGTGGAAGGACGAGATTATGAATGGCAGGGTAGCGGAGCCTGACGATATCAAGGGTGCCTGTGTTTTCTTAGCGAGCGATGCCAGCAAGTAAGTTGAATCTTTGATAAACACTCGTGTACAAGTATAGTTGCTAACACTTGGACAGATACTGCCAGGGAAGCGATATCTTGGTTGATGGTGGCGTGACCAAGTGGTAGATAGACTTTTCTCAGCTTAATTTGAACGTAAAGACGAATTCCTATTTCTACGAGTACGGGTGATTTACATTGACCAGTATACAACATTGGCGGGAAGTAGTGTCATAACAATTGAGTCATTTAGCTACAACCTTGCACGCAAACAATATGCGAAATCATAACGAAGTCATCGACGATACCGAATCGAGCGCAGATGTAGTGTTTGAATATTTATGGCCTCTTTGAGACGTCCGTAATGCAGTTCCATCACTATCACTATAGCTGCATGCTTATCTCTGGTAGCGTCACGTGCCGTTGGCCTGCATATTGTCTCTTCAACTGTCATGACGTCTGTATCTGACTCATCAATGCAACGAATCATCGTACTTAGTTTACAAATAATTGTCATCCTCATATCTCAACCCTCTTCAAGTCGCCATTTACCATTGATATTCGGGTTCCTAGACTTGATCGCAATTTTCAGGCAATGGGCCTTTTCGCTGACTTGTTGGCCATTGCCGCCGAAGAATCGCTCAAAATCCTACTCGTTGCTCCATTGGCTACGCTTTCCATCTACTTCTTTTTCAACATCTTCTTCCACCCACTAAGCAAGGTTCCGGGACCATGGAAAGCAACAATCTCTCCATTGTGGCTGTGGTACCATTCATATGCAGGGGATGAGACGACCTCGGTCGAAGCCCTGCACAAAATCTATGGTCCAGTCGTCCGAATCGGCCCCAACGACGTTGATATTAGCGACGGCGCGGCTCTTGCACCGATCTACTCTGAGAAAGGCGGGTTTCTGAAAACAGCATGCTATAGCAATTTCGACTTTGACGGTCACCCGACAATCTTTTCGGCGCTAAATCCTGCACACCGGGCCGTTAGATCAAAGGCTGTCGTCAGCATGTTCAGCCCCGCCTCTATCCGAAAGGAAGGCGACCAAATACTGAGATCCTGCGTCGATAGGTTGATGGCGCATATCGAAAATGAAGCAGCTTCTGGGAAGCCCGTCAACATTCTCAATATGGGCAGATGTCTAGCTCTTGATGCAGTGACGGAATACCTCCTAGGCAAGACATATGGAGGTATTGCTGAGCTGGAAGCAAGCAGGAGCACCAGCGACTCAAGCAGCCTCTCTGCCAGCGAGTTTGTGGACACCTTTGTCGCAGTTGGACGATTCTTCTTGCTTCCAAATTGGATCTTTCACGCCCTCGAGTGGGCTCTCCCAAAGGTGTTTCCGGATCACAAAGTCGACGAGTCGATGGAACTCGTAACAAAGTTTTGCGATCAGGTCGTCGCCGAGACTGATCTGGAGAAAGACCAAACGTACCAGGCCCGTTTACTGCGAGCTGGCATCAGCAAAGAAGAAGCTGCTGTTCAGTGTATGGATTTGATGTTTGCCGGCACAGACAGCACTGGCATGAATTTTGGTGCTATTTGCTGGCATTTGGCACAGTCGCCTTCGATTTATCAGAAGCTCAAAGACGAGCTTGCATCGCCAGAGGCATCGCAAGGCGACCCGCAAACTCTTCCCTACTTACGTGGCGTGGTGCGCGAGGGTCTTCGAATGTCCATGGCAAACCCGACTCGTCTTCCACGCGTTGTGCCGCCCAACGGATTTTCATTCACGACTAAGATGCCTTCTGGAGAGACTGCGAGTTTTGAGTTCCCAGGCGGAACTTGGATCGGATGCGCACCATTTAGCCTGCATTTCAACGAGGCTGTCTTCCCAAATCCGCATAAATTCCAGCCTGAACGATGGCTTGAACCAAGCGAGGAAATGCTACGCGATGCCATCCCATTTGGGCTTGGGCCGCGGCAGTGTATTGCTCGGAACCTTGCTTCAAGTGAGCTTTTCTGGGCAGTCAGGGCCCTAGGTATATCTGGGGTGCTGGATGGGGCTAGAACAACAGGGCTAATGAAGGATGGGATCATTGTTGATGAGTGGTTCAACTCAAAAGTTCCTGGGCATGCTATTGAGCTGATATGGGATTCGTCGTAGTGTAGACTCGTAACAGCAACGTCACCAGGGCGAATTCGGAATATCTTGGTAGTAGGCTCAGGTACAATTCAGCACCTCTCAAATTGACAAGCTATGTTAGAGAGGCTAGCAGGGCCAAAGGCTAATCGAGTTTACATTGACATCCAAGCTGGTCCGGAACCGAAAGAACTTGAGACATGTTTGGAAGATGAACTATTCAGCCATACACATGTTAACAACGAACGCAAGGCGTCCTACTAATCCGCCGCAAAACCCTTGTTTGACCGAACTTTATAACGGAAATAAGACCGGGGTAACTGACCGCGAAATTTCGACGTTAGGTCAGTGACGCCCTGCGTCAAATATCATTAGACTAAGGATGCTAAGGATGCTTTGACCATACCGGCTAATATTTCAACGCGAGTCGTTTGGGTTGGCCCGAGTCGCCCGAGCCCCGGGACCGGCTTCACGGCCCCAGTTTTATGCCTTGACACGGACATACGGACCAAAGCGGACGAAACCCGGCCGAAAAAGCGGGCGAATATGGGACCATGATGCTGCAACTATGCAAAAGCTGGATCTCCTCTGAGCTGGCCCCCACAGCTAGCAAAACCGTTAAAACCACTCAGGGCTAAGATGACGGGCCAGTGAGGAACTCACTCACAATCACTACTTATACAGCCAAGTTCTCGCATCCATACAAATCTTCCGCCTGGGAAATAAGGAACCACAGCTCGGAAGCCACATCTTCCCTATTCACCACTATCAAAGCCCCAGCCCTCCATGCCTCGCAGATGGATCTTGACTGGCCAGAGCGGCTTTGAGACAAGCCTCAAGTACGAGGAAAACGTACCGCAGGCCGATAAGGTGGCAGCTCACGAGGTCCTGGTGGAGCTCCACGGTGCCAGCTTGAACTATCGCGAACTCGCAATCGCAGATACGACGGCAAGTGAATTCCAGCACTGCGGACATCCATGTTCTAACAGTCATACAGGGTACAGCAGCCACCGCCGGCGCTATTCGACAACACGTCGTGCCTGGTTCTGATGGTGCGGGCATTGTCAAGGCGATTGGCAGTGCCGTAACGGCCTTCAAGACCGGTGACCATGTCGTCACTCACCTAGCTCCTAAACATGTCGAACGTTGCGGGGATGATGAGTTGCCGATTTACCAAGACATTATAGAGGGTCTTGGGCAGACTATCGATGGAACTCTACAATCAGAAGGCATATTCACAGAAACCGGGCTTGTCCGTGTACCCAAATCTCTCGGCTGGCCGGAAGCTGCAACTTTGACTTGCAGCGGTCTCACAGCATGGAACGCACTCTTCGGCCTCAAAGGTAGAGAGCCCCGTTCCGGTACATGGGTTCTTGTTCAAGGAACAGGCGGTGTGAGCATTGCCGCGCTTCAACTGGCAGTAGCTGCTGGAGCAACTGTCGTCGCCACGACTTCTTCCGCAGAAAAGGAGGAGAGGCTGAAGGCACTCGGCGCGAGCCACACGATCAGCTATCGAGAAAACCCCGAGGACTGGGGTGTCAAGACAAGGAGTTTTACTCCGAAGCAGGCTGGCTTCGACATTGTCGTCGATGTTGCCGGCAACGACTCACTTTCTCAATCGCTCACCGCGGTGAAGACAAACGGTGTGGTTGTCTCTGCAGGCTTGGTCGGAGGCAAAGCCGAGGTTGTGCCCATGCTGGCTGCTCTCATGCGTCCATGCATTGTCAGGGGTGTGGTCTTGGGAAGTCGGGCACAATTCCGAGATATGGTCCGTTTTCTCGAGGAGAAGAACGTCAAACCGGTCATTGATGACAAGACTTTTGAGCTCGCGGAGGCAAAGGCTGCTTATGCGCGATTGAAGGAGAAGAAGCACTTCTCCAAAATTGTTATCAAAATTGACCACTGATGTGTGCACTGACCGAGTTCAAGTATAAATAGGCGCAATCTGTTTCCAGTTCCTGAGAGACTCCCAAGATATTTGAGAAGCTTCTGTTGTCCTCGGAATACGATTTCCCTGAAATCCCACATGAACGCCGGCCATGGCTGTATGAGATTTCTCCCCGGGCTGTTGCCGTTGTGCTTGAAATGCACCAGACACGAACTCAACCCAAAACATGAAGGGATATCCCTTCCATCTGTGAAGCTGTCAAACGAGATCAGTAGAAGAACGCGAAAAAAGATGTCTGCTTCCGCATCAATGGCAGTGAATTCGCTAAGACACATGAAAGACATGTAAGACTTCTGCATTCTCAGCTCCGACCAGGACAGTACCGTGTACGACGCGACAACAACACTATGAAATTCACCACGTTTGGTGTGACCGTCGTTAGCTTTGTCGCGACTTCGGTGTAACCCAATCGGCCAATGGTAGACGACAGGAAGTCTGGATTTGCCGTCGTAGGAAAGTTGACCGGGTACATGGTGTCCGTTATGCTCGCGGGTGTGGTCTCACTAACCGGGATCGAACATTTCTCACACTCGGAAAGTCGCCGTCTTGGCATGCCCAAGGAAAGTATGCATTCCGTCCGAACATGTTGAGAATATCCAGAGAATGCGAAAGTTGACAAGCGCGTATCCTTATTATATGCTTTTCCAATTGATCAGGTCAGGTCTCAATGAGGGCATTCCCCAGTAGTTGGGGCTGAGGACCGGACCAGATTGGCTTCTCCCTTGAGCGACGATAAAGCTCCAAGAAGATACGAAAGAATGACCTAAAAAGGTATAACGGCTGAGAAACCTTGAGTGCGAGGCCCTCGACAGTTTTCCAACTCAGACAAGTGGCGCAGGGCAGTAAAACCCCCTAGCATTTGGAGAAGCTTCAAGTGAAACATCGTGGCATGCAGAAAGTGCACCCTGCGCCCCGTGTCTAAGTTGGGAAACTCTTGTGACCTTTATACTTTAAGCCTCGCTTTCGAGTCTTATCATCACCATTCGGGTCTTTAATCCTCAGTATTTCCCCCCCAATTCAACAATACCTTGGACACAATCAAGAACTTGTCCGCAAAAAGGTCCATTAGTCTTTACTTTTGTTGACAGGTCTTCCACATAGCGAAGATGGAGAACATGAAGCTTGAGGATCCGGAGGCGGCCCATCCCATGCTCAAGCAGCCGCTTGAAAGGGTACGGGATTGGTTTTCCGGAGTCCGGGCTGGGGAATCGCATTACGGCTTGCTCCAAGGCAATGAAGCGGGCTCATCAACAGACCTACCGATGGCAGAATCATCAGGGAGATCATCACCCTTTTCAAGACTTTCGACCAGCTGGCGCCCTATGAGTCCAAAGGCCTTCTTCTGGCTGCTGGTGCCATCTTACATCGCTCGCATTTTTGGTCATGCCACGGAGAACTCGATAATCCCAGCTCCGAACAAAACATCGTATCTCAATGGTCTTCGCGGCATCGCCTCACTTATCGTGGCCCTTCAACATACGATAGACGGAGATGTAAGTGATGAAGGACTCTTCTCGCCCAACCACACATTTGTTCAACCTGAACAGTTTGAAGCTTTTCTTTGAATCAGTTTGACTGACAATGATATCATGCAGTATCCGCTCATTCACCGCGCATGGGGCGATAGCGAAGAAAGTGTCTACGTGGTCCAGCTCCCGTTCATCCGCCTTATACATAGCGGAGTTTTCATGGTATCGGTTTTCTTCGTCATCAGCGGCTTTGCTCTCACGTATGGGCCCTTGAGCAAGTCTTATGCAGCTCAAAGCGCGCCGGGCGGACAAGGCCCCAACCCCATCAGCTCTTTTCCATCTAGCATCTTCAGGCGTCCATTCCGACTCTTCCTCCCGACTATACCTATCATCGCGGTCTCTACCGCTTTGGTTCCCTTCAGCGCATTTTATGCCCTCAACAGCACCGAGCCTATGGGACCTGTTGCCGATGGGTTCTGGAGCCATGTGTACTACGTCTGGACCACATTGATAACCATCATCACCTCCGGCTCGGCCAACACTGTCATGCCTCAGGGCTGGACTCTGGCAGCCGAGTACCAAGGATCGCTGCTTGTGTTCCTGGCTTGTATGGCTTTCATCAGAATGTCACCCATGGTGCGATTGCCAGCCACTGTCTTACTTCTCATCTACTCCTTCAACCTTCAAAGAGCAACGAATTGTCTGTTCATCGCAGGAATGTTCATCGCCGATTTCCGACTTTTCCGGGCGAAACTGCCAGAGTTACCAAAAATGCTTCGTACGGCCGTCACCGTCACGTCATGGCTGCTGCTTGTGCCCATTATCTTCTTGGGCTGCTGGCCGATGCATGGCGATGCCACCCAAGCCCCTATCTATTCGTGGTTTGCTGGCTTCAACACGTTTGGCTTTGGTGTGCACCCATTCTTCCAAGGCACGTGTGCCGTGGCTTTGGTACTAGTATTGGAGAACCTGCCTGTCTTGCAGCGCGTTCTCAATACGAAGCCAGTACTGTACCTGGGAGAAGTCAGTTTCAGTTTCTACTTGGTGCATTGGGGCTGCGGTAAGAATTTCCTCAGTTATGGTCTGAAGCTCAAGATGTTGGCAGCCGGGTACAGCTTGATCGTTTCGTGGAGCACGCTTTTCGTTATCGCCATGCTGTCGATCATAGTTCTCGGGGACCTTCACTGGCGGCTTGTTGATCAGAAATCCGTGACATTCTCACATTGGCTAGCCAAGAGGCTTGGTGTATCATAGACTTGGGGAACAGAACTAGACACAGTGTTTTCTTTGTGAAATTTCAGCATTGCCATCAATGATCCTTATTTCAAGATCCTTATTTCAAATCTCTTTAAATCAGACATTGCTATATGCTTTTGAGAATTTGTTTACATGCTCATCTAACAGTGACGCTTCAAGCAACAGCAATTTGCGCTGGTTGAGCCTCCTGAGCCTTTACCTTGTTGGCCGTGGCTTGCTCCAGACCCTGTTTGTACAGTTGTGCCCTTCCATACGACTCTGCATACGAAGCAGAGACTGCTTGCTCAACCGTGACCGGTCCAAACTTGGCTGGCTGCGTCGCTGACTTGCAAGTGGGGATGCATTCAACCAGGTAGTCTGGGTTGCCCGAAACGAAAACGGGAATTGAGTAGCGCTCCTGGCCAGACTTGTTGATAACCCTGTGAATGTTGCTCTTGTACAACTCGTTGGTCCATCTTGCCATGAGATTGCCCAAGTTTACAACAAAGGCACCTTCCGTTGGTGGAACCTAAGAGTGGATGATTAGCATTATTGTAATATGAAGCGATCAAGAGTGGTGCTCTGTAGTGGAGAGTGGGGGTTCCACTTACGTCGATCCATGTCTCATTCTTCTTGTCCCATACCTGAAGGCCGTCGACCTCATCCTGAAGCAGCATGGTGATGGCTCCGAAGTCAGTGTGGGCACCGATTCCGCGAGTCAACTTCTCGTCCGCATCCTTGGGTTGAGACGGGTAGTGCAGAAGTCTCATTGTCGCCACAGCTCCATCCATGAACTTGGAAAAGTAGGTCTCCTCCAGGTCCAATGATAGTGCAATGACCCGCATGAGATCCGAAGCAAGTTTGAGAGCCGAAGAGTAGTACTCCATCGAGGAATCCCTGAAGCTCTGCAAGTCGCTACCCAGACCCTCGGGCCACTGGTTCGGTCCGCTGTTGAGCTTCTTGTTGATGAAGTAAGAGTGGTCCTCAGGGATCTCGGCACCAATGTAGAAGCCTTCCTTGAGTTCTGGTTGAGTTCCCTCCTCGAGGATCTGTGATCTCAGCATCTCGTAGCCGCGGTTCCATGTCGTGTTCTCCTTAGCGACCTTTTGCTTTTCTTCGAGAGGCATAGCAAAGAACTTCTTGGCACCGCTCATGGCAGCCTTCTGCTGCACCAGAGGCACGGAGTGGCCAACTATCTGGAAGAAGCCATTGTACAGGCAGCTGTCACGCACTTGGTCTACGACCTTTTGTTTCTGAAGAGGGTCCTCAGAGTAGAAACCTACGAGTGGATATCGCTGTTAGAACCTAGCTAACCCTTTTAGGCTGCTGCAGCAAGAGGTTCTTTGTAGACTCACCGGAGAAATCAATGATTGGGATTTCGAGCGCTGCCATATTGCTTTGTTGGAGTATTGCTAGACGGCAGATGGTATCGTCTTTGAAAACACCTTGATCTGATGCTATGATGTTGGCTGATCGCAAGCTTATGAGTGCTGGTATCAAGTGTCTCTAGAGCATCACTCAATTTTGTCGCAACAGATCTTTGCTGATATAGTTGAAGTTGCTTCATGAGACGCTTAGAACCCTACACGCTCAATTCATGTAAGCCTCAAGGCCACCCACCCCTCGCGTCTCGGCTCGTGCTCGCCCAGACTGGACATTTGAAGAGTGGGGTGCAATGATAGCATCTGGTGTGGTCGCACCGTCTCACGGCATCGCCCGATTGTAAGTTCGACAGCTCGATATTGACACCACCTTACTCGCTGATAAGCGTTGGTCACACTAAGGTAGATTACTCGCCGCGGATGGCGTTCCGTTCTCGGCCTTCAATCAAATCTCTCCCCCGCCGGAAAACCCACTTTCCCCTCATGCTACGGATAGATAAGATCAACTCCAAGATAGCTCCTCTGCAGACCCCACCAAATACTCTTGCATATGCATACTTATGCGAAGAGTTCCTTTGCAGGATCGGAGGTATTAGCAGGAGCATGTTGATCGTCATGCGGCCCGGTCTTGCAAACATGTTGCAGTAAAGATGGATTGGTGGTTCGATGAGAGCTGTGAAGGGCAAAAAATTGCAGTCGTGATTTTCCATGTTGTGCATGCTTGGAACCCCACTCTTGGTGGTAGTGTTTCTGGAGTCATGTGGTGAGTGAGCTTCAGCTTAGAATCCAACACAAACCCCTAGTTACCAAGCTGGAGGTTTAACCTTCGCCAATTTTTCGAGTGATCGGGGCTCGTAGTACTTTGCTAGAGGCTGCAGCAAGAACTGATATACGCGCACGTCGATGATCTCGCTGTCATAGCTCAAAAGTCACCGCTGCATCACAAGCAAGTCACCAAGCTGGCCATAGGAAAGAAACATTATCGTAGAGAGCCAGGTTGCAATTTAGTTTGGAAGGATAGGAAACTAGATGCTAGGAAAGTCATGAGGTTAAACCAACGCTGAAAGTTCCATATGCCATCATACATCGTATTCCGTACAGCCAGGCCGTCCCGATATTGCCCATCGCATGCACCAACAGAGCGTATGGCTTACCAGGCTAGTTCCTCTCGGCCACCGCAGTTAGCTTTCTCGAGTTCCGAGCAAAAAGCTTCGTCTTCGTTCAATTTCCCTGTGCCCGTCTGGCCGAGTAGGTTGGGCGTGGCTGGCCAGATTTCTCGGCCTCCTTGCTCCAACTCCCTTTGTCGGTGCTTCATCACCTCCTCTCGAACCGTATTTTGAAAATGAATAGGGCCCTGAGCGAATGTGTCAGTATAGGGTTGTAGTGCTGGGAGGGAATCAAGAGTTCGCTGCCGTACCCTCTCTTTTTCTGGATGCAGCTCGCCGCTAATGAAGACGCCAGCACTGAGGTTTTCCTGTGCGCCAATGCACAACTCTCGGTCTTCCTCTAACACCTGCTTGTAGAACGCATTGATGGCGGCGAAGTCGGCATCGGTGGAATCGTGAGAGCGATACACCTCGTTCTCAATTCGGGTCTTGGTTGCGCTGATTGGAATCATTCGCTGGATGTAGAAGAAGTTCTGACTACAGGTTTCGTCAGTCTGTGCTCTTTTGTAATTTAAAAACCTTGATTCGCGTGATAAGGTGACTTACGTGATTGTCACTGAAGTTGAGGGATAAAAGAAGGTGATCGAGCGTCGAAACTCGTCTTCCTCATCTTGAGCCTTCTTGTTGATGATCTCGTGCTCCAAGCAACCTCCACTTGGCTTTACTTGATACTTCGTCAAGTCCGACACTCCCGCAATCAAGGGGTGTGATGTTGGGCAATGGTAGCACTCGTTGTAATTCTCAATGACGGCCTTCCAGTTGGCCTCCAGCTCCATGTCCCAGACGTGGTCGTACTTGTAGCCTCCTGCAAAGTCAAAGTTTTGCATCCGCGGCTTCTGGTAGACACCGCCAAACTCGTCTTCCCACTTGACGTCTGGTTCGCCTGCTTGGAGGTTAACCCAAATGAAGCCAGCGGGATCCACGCGAACGTGGATTGGGAGAAGGCCATTTTGGCTCTTATCGAAGCCGGTTACCGTATCGAACCTCGGCGCTTTGGCAAGATTGCCCTTGAATCCGTATGACCAGCCGTGGTACTTGCAGCTCAGAATACTCGCCTTGCCAGACTTCTTCTCAATGACAGGGTATGCTCGGTGGCGGCACACATTGTGAAACCCGTTGATATTGCCATCGCGGTCTTGGACGAGGAAGAAGGGGAAGTCGGCGTAGACGAACGAGACGAATTCGCCCGCCTGCTTGAAGCGCAGCGAATGTGTCACCAGGATCCACTTTCTTGATATAATTGCTCTTCTCTCGAGCTGATGCAGTTCTGGGGACCTGTACCACGAAGCTGGAAGACTTCGTGAAGGCTCTGGCTTGGCGTCGTTACTCGCCGAAGAGAACCCAAGGAAGCGCAACATGTCGTTGGGGCAGAGATGCAATGAATTGTGGGTACTTGGTATTAAGAACGCAAAGAGCTGTTTCAACGAAGTCTTTGATTGGGATCACAGTCTGGAACTATGGGTACTGCATCTCTAATCCTGTCCCCCTCGCGCCTTCATGTTTGATGGCTTCTGCTACTTTAAGACCGCAATTCGGAGGTATGACTTTAGGCCAAGAATTAGTCTAATCCGTATTTATCAGAGGTGGGGAAGATGCTTTCGTGAGTTGCTTGATAATGCTGTTGAGAATGGGGGTGGGGTTGGTGGCTATTAGACTGAGGGGGCCGGACACAAGCATCCGGTTGTTGATAAGAGGCCTATAGATCCGATAAAGGCAAGTCGGAGCAGGTCGGGCGCCGGAATTCATTTGCGAGGGCCACCCAAACGCGCGGGGTATTGTCAATGTGGCAGATAGTGATAGAGTATTTTTACCTATTACAGTTGAAAATGGTGAGTTGACACATCTGATAAATAATGAAGAGATCATATTGGTCGCCGGCACGAGCTTGGGAAAAGAGAAGCCGTGTCTAAGCGAAGATGGCGATATGATGTGCGCAAGACTGGTGACCTCGATTATGTCCGGGTTGGGGCTCTACCATTTCCATAAGGTAATCCGAGGCTACTTCTACTACCCTACTACTAAGACTATCAAATACTTCTTTTGAATCTCAGTCGTGAAAAGATGTGATATACGGGAGTAACTACATGCAAGTGCCTAACGATGCACAGTTAGACGACCCATCTTAGTCCCATGGTGCTTCTAGAAGTAATTTCCGCGTGACACAGTAGTAGGCTACACGCGATGATCCTAGAACGCGACTCTGTGGGTTGCACTTAGGTGAAGACTGATCTAATACGAGGACTTGCTCGATGCATACGACATTAATGTGATGCTCCAGCACTCAACTCTATTCAGAATTCAAGGCATCTACTTAACGGAGACCATTGCCACCAACATGCCCCCGGCTCTTTGCCGAAAAGACCCAAAAGCAGCATCACTAGACTTGGAGCACAGTCTCTGCATTCTTGCCACCTTAAACTCCAGAAAAAGGTCTTTGATTGGATGGAAAAAAGCCAGCCGCTTTCTCTGAAAAACTGAAAAACTTCTATCCTCCAGCCTACGAACACGTGCACAAAACCGGATGCGGGCGATGTAGCCTGAAATGCCCGACCCGCATTGGAATTCCATTAGTTTGAAATTGTGACCACAGGCTGCCTCCTGCAGATTCACTTGGCCAGGTTCTGCGACAGAAGCCGTTTTGTGGCATCAGGCAGAATGGCATTCGAATTGGGCCGCCAGGCTCGATGGTTCGCCCGCGTCCAATACGTCAAGCTAATGTGATTCGCTGTGGCACCAACTCTCCTCATATGTAAGCAATGCGGATGGAAGCGCTGACAGGAGCTCGCGTCGGCCTATCATATGACATCTGAAGAAAGCCTGAAGCAGGCTGCAGCTCGGTCTCGTGAGCCACGCCTGAGTCAAGCCACAGGTTATTGGTAAAGGTTGCCATATGTCATGATGCAGGCAGTGCAGCGGCTTTGCCTGGACGGTTGGACTTGAGCGCCTTTGATTTGGCGAACAGTGTGGCTCAACCCTTAACAATGCCTAAATTGTTGAGATCTGACTGCCTTGCGCGGTGATTCGCCAATGGACGAGACCAGATCGAGCCAGACGCGTGGTTTCACTGCCCGGTTCCAGCCCAAGGTTGCCTTGCCTGATCTGACCCTCCACGACGGCCAAGTCGGCTTGTTGTTCCATTTCGCATTGTGACTCTCATGTAGGGGCGCTGTTGTGCTCTTGAGTCATTAAGGACCGGATGATTTCGGGGGCGTTTGATATTTTGCTATGATAAGAACCCGTTCCCCTCTTGACGAGGCCTTTCTTTCCGCGAAGAAACCGCCTTAGAGCGTGGCATAAGTATTTCACCAAAAGAACTCAGACCGATCAGCTTTAGACGACAACATGACGCATCGAAAGCATGCTACCAAAGGCTCTCGGAAGAGTAGTCCAACTCGAGAGTTGCCAGCAGATACTGCCAATGCAGGAGCAGCCTATGAAGAATACTATGCAGCCCCGACTCCTGGCCCTTGGTCGTCATGGGTCCGCGATGCTGAGGGCAGGGGATTTTACTATAGAAGCCGAATGAGTGCCACAGGTTTGTTTTGAGTCTCTTCCACCAAATCATTGACCCTCATTTCTGACAACGTAGTAGGAGATATCGAGTGGGACTTTTCGCGCTCGCCAACGTATCGCAGTTACAACTACATGCAACCATTGCCACGGATGTCCTACTACCAACGACCCATCAAGACAAGCCCGAATCCAGCAACTGCATTCACGTACACGTTCCGTTATCCTTCCAACTCAGCACCGCGAGAAGACCAGCCGACAGCAGGATCTGACTTTTCCCACGATGCAAGCGACGAAGAGTCATTTCCAGCTGCGAGCTCCAGTGTTCTAATACCCGCCATCATCGATGTGGACACCAAGAACAATGTCAAGGTTATGGTTCCGGATCCCAGAACCGGGGAAGCGAAGACGATCTACGACAACAGGCATAAGCACTCTCATAAGAAGAAGATGAGCCCGCAACACAAGGTTGAGCACTGGCTGCACAGAAGGTAGATTAAAATTGAGAAGGCACAGTTGCTGTCTTTGATATCCATGATCAGTGAATTGATCTCGTCAATATGTACGAACACCAATTTCCGGGAGTAAAAGCAGGGATTTGACCCACACTGGTAGAGATATCCTTTGCAGAGTCAATGATTTTTAGATAGGTTTAATCGCACGATCAATTACCTGCAAGATGGACTGTCCCTGCAATCATCCCATAGACTGGAGGCTCAGGCATTACAGTCTCCCAAGACACAAATCTGTTATGGTCCGTCCATTGTTACGACAAAATGCCGTTGATTACATTTCAACGTGTGACTTCTTGATCTCGTGTCCACGTCAGACCAACGTGATGTGTGGCTTGAGTCCGGACCCGAGACTAAACGTGCTAAGACGCTCCATCGAGTGGGTTGGGCTAATGGTAATTTCTTGATCTCTAGAAAAGAGGCAGCAAGTCATGAAGATTAGTGATCCGCAGGTCTCAGGTCCATAGCCTAACTTGAATAAGGCTTCCTCCCAGATCTTGTCTATTTTCTTTGTCATCAAGATACATAAGGTAATCTCCAGTTCGGCCATTTGCCAGATTCGCTGTGGTTCACCCGAACTGCCAGAAACTGTGCTTAAAATAAGACATGGCCCTTAAATCTGACTCACATTTTAGTTGGGGTTATGTTCAATTGGTTCTAAGCGGGATCCTTCGCCCATACACTTATCCAGCGACCCGTAGCCACACCATCCTGTATTCAGAATGGTCACAACGGCTTGTGCCAGACTTGCAGCCTGTTTTCCACGCACAGTGTAGCCTATTCGAAAGGGCCTTCTGTCAGATCCTTAAGTATTTGATCCCTTCGATCCGTCCGTTCTTTGACATATTCCCTGTTAGAGTCTCACAAATCTACCACAAAAGTTTCCCGTCCTACACGCCTTTGAACTTTCGGCCATGCCCGGAGGCTTATCTCCTGGGGGCTTTCGCCCACGGAGCTCAAGCCAAGCAAGGGTGTATTCCCACGAAGAAATCATCTTTCCCAAACTTTACGAAGAGGCATGGGGCAGCGATGGATTCGGCGATAATCGAACGGAGCTAGAAAGGGCCAGGATCTTTCTCATGCGATTCGCAAAGATGAATCCCGACCCATTTACGAGCCAGGAACTGCAGTCAATTGTCATGGACCACGGAAACCGGACGATACCGGCGCTAGCTCTTGCAGTGCAGATGAGGATTTTTGGAAATCGCCATGCCAGCTTCGCGGCGACGCCTCTGCTCCAATGCATACGGTTTATGCTTCTGAAAGCCAGGATCCCAGAGTTCATATACTCAGACAAAACCAAGCTCATTATGGACTTTTACTTCGATCCAACAATGGCTAGAAGCATTGAGCCTCCACCACCAGACGGCATCGTCTACAAGTATCCCTCCGGTCGTCTCAAGGTAGCCATTGTGGGCGGTGGACCAACAGCGCTAGCATCAGCAATATCTCTCGCCGAGAAGGGTGCTGGCAAAATTCAAGTTCACGTCTACGAAAGGCGGTGGGTCGTCAAAGATGGCCCGAGGGGACCTTATATCGACTATCCCTCGACAGCCAGGCGTCGTGATCAGGTTGTCACGCTGCAAGAGTCGGTCACGACGTTGATGAGTAAAGCAACTCAGCAGGCACTGTTTGAAGGTCGTCCAGAACGAGTCTGGCCGGGCTCAGCCAACATTCAAATCCGCAAAGTCGAGGATCGTCTTCTCCGGAGATGTCACGCCGCCGAGTTTCAGGATCTCATTCACCTCCATGCGGAAGGTGTGACGCATGAAGATATGGCAAAGATTGGCGACTTCCATGTTCTTCTGGGAGCCGACGGAGCTGCATCGTGGGTCCGCAAATCGTATTTCCACGGATACGAAAATGAGCGTGGGCGAAGTTATGCCCTGGGCCTCGCATTCGATCGGCCGGCCGGTCTGCCATGGTCGCAACCCCTGAACGTCTTCTTGACTCTGGGTCAGACTCGGTATCTCCTGAATGCTAGTGACTACGATGGACGTGGATATCTCAACATGCAACTCACAGAGGAAGAATGGCACAAGATGCTTGCCAAGGATGGCCAGCCAGTCACCTTTGGATACCCTGGCTGCCTCCGAAACCCCGATGGGACTATACCGAAAGGCTTCACAGAGAACCAGGTCTTTGCACCTTCAGAAGACAGAGAGAGTTCATTATGGAGGTCAATTTCTGACGGCCTCAAGCTCTTCGGCTTCAAAGAAAGCGAGGTCATCAATGTCGTCCGGATTCCAATTGTTGTCCAGGCTGTACGAGAAGGCATCCAGTATCTGCCGCCATGTGACTCAGGGGCGATCAATCGGCCACATGCCCTCGTTGCAGTGGCGGGAGATGCTGCTATGACAGTTCACTTTTGGCCAGGCCGCGGTCTCAACAGTGGTGTCAAGTCAGGCATCGCGCTGGGAGACGAAATTGTCCATGCGCTCAATGGGGGCAAATTCGTTGGGCTGCCTCTTACCGCTATGAATCAGTACAATGACTTCATCATGAAGTTGCAGGACCGCGAGCATGACAAGCGCAGTATCCCGATACTTAATCAGTCCGGTACACCAGAGACCTTGGGCTGGCTACTTAGCAAGGCAAACACGGTCCCAGACAACGTTGCAATCGAATGGCTTGTGGGTGCCATGGCTCAGATTGCGGAACGACTCGAACAGAGAGGCGACTGGGCCTTTGGCCCTGTGGCTAACGTCGAGCCCCAACTTCGGATAGTACTACGACAGATGGACTCTGCAACGTTGAGGGAGATGGCAGTCAGCTTCCCGTGGCCAACACGAGAAATGGGCGGTGCTGAGGTTCTTCCTCTCCGTTCAATGAAGCCAGAAGAGAAGCAAAGATGGCTTCAGGGCATCTGGGGGCTATTGCGAGATGAGGTCGGCCGAGACTCGCAAAAGCGTCCTCCCTCCCGTGGAGATCGAGGACGACCTCAGTCTACATCACGATTTGAGGCCCCGCGCGGTGCAGCCTTGCTTCCGCCTAGAGCCATTTCGCCGTCGGCACAGTTCCTATCGCCGACGCCTGGTAATGCTGCACCAAGCCGCTCAGAGTCGACCTTACGAAGAAGTAACGCCAATCGAGGAGGCGTGTCACCAGGCCCCTCGGAGCGGACGCTAGCTGTGCCTAATGAGCTGGATGGTAGGCCATCTTCACGGCCACGCTCACCATCTATGGGTGGTGAAATACCGTTGGGAAGATTGCTTAGCGTGAGTCAGCGTCCGGGCCGCGCCGTTTTGGCCGATGCCATGTCGTTGGCACTATTTCGTGTCGACGGGGATTGATGGCTGGAGGGGAGATTTTCCCACCCGTATGCGTGCTATTGAATAACCATGATCGTCGAAATCATACTGCAGCATGTGGAGGCGACCCAATTTGAACTTTTGCTATGCTCTTGTGCCTAACCTTCTGAAGAGCACATTCGCGAGAATCAGTTTCATTGGAATTTCCTCACTGATACCAACTAGACTTGAATTCGTCTATCTTTAAGTAAAATCTACAAAGCTGTCAGATTGATTCTCTGTCCATGTCGAAGTGCAAATCATATCACTACTCCGTAATGACTTGATGACTTGCAAGCAAGATGGCGCCTTGGCTTGCTCGGCCTCGCGACTTTATTTCCTCGGATGACTTCGAAGGAATCTCCATAAATAATGTCAGAAAATACGAGTGTCCAATGCTTTGGTATTACTAACGATCGGTGAGATCTGAATGTCCAAGAAGCGGTATGTCCGCATAATTCCGAAAATCCGTACGTCCTCTGGCCGAACCCTTGGGTATTGGGCTCCACCATGACCCAAAACCCACTTCTTGCCCGCTCCACTATGGCCAGAGAAACAGAGGTAGAAAGAGACTTGTGACTCCATATTAACTTGAATTGGGGATAGGACATGGTTATGAACTACGCTATTCTGACACTGCTGGCAATCACATGCTTCTCTCCTAGATCTTCGGTAGAGGACAGTACAAATCTGAATCACTTGGGGAGTCCTTCGAAGCGCAGAAAACGTAATTACGTACGAACAAGCCGCCCATCAAATCACCAGGTTATAATGGCCTGACCATGTGCCCCTGCCCCGGTGTTGTGAAGGTTAGATCTGGAGTGACCGGTTCGCAAAGGCCTCGACCTGGGGTCCGGAGTGGGGGCCGCGAACTGCCGAAGCGGGTCCAGTTCCAGTAGTTACTGGCTAAATCACGTCGTTAACCCGTCGGTTGAACATTCAGTTTGAGTATCCGGGCGAAAACGAGAAGCTTAAAAATAAGGAGTCTTTGTGTCAGCACTGACAGCTGTGGGGGTCATCTAAGATACCTTCATTCTAGTCTAAGCCAAGGAGCCGTCAAGGAAGGGCCTTTCACGATGACAACTTCCGACCTCTCCGAACCACGACGCTAGAAATTGAGATTTATCCACATTTCCCAGTCGGAGTAGCGTCCGCTGGGAGAGCATGGGTTCGCGATCCACGCAAAAGTGGTTCCTCTCTAGTCTCCAGATCTCAGACTCCATGACGGCATTGTCAGCTATTCTTCAGCACGTCACGCGAGCCAAAGTCGGCCGCCATTAGGTTGAGTGGAGGGGGGCACGGCATTACGGAAGTCCATGATCGTGGGCCAAACTTACGAGAAGACTAATCCAAAAGTCCCATAGTTTCGCGGCTTCCCGTTCCTTTAACGCAAATACTCCATAACGGATTCCACCTCTCAGATTGCCAAGTCGGACTTTTCACTGGTTCTGGCTTTTCTTGCTCAACTCTTCAATTGCGATGATGGTGGGCGTGAGATAGCGAGATAAACGCGATATGACTTGTACTTAATTTAAAAGCCGCGTCTGCGCTGCCGTGGAGGATTTCCGGGAGGTGACCGAGCAGACTCAAGCTCGCTCGACTGACTAATACCTTGAGAAATGCCTCCCATCAGCCTAGCAGCGGCCGTCGCCGGGCTTGTCGCCCTCGCAAATGCGTCTTCAGTACTTCTTCGTGGTGGTACTATTATTGGCTTCGACGAGTCAAGCAACTCCCTGAACGTCATCCGCAACGGCTCCCTTCTCATCACGGACGACCGCATCACTTCCATCTACACTTCAGATCAGCCCTTGCCGCAATCATCCAACGACACGGAAGTCATCGATGTTACGAACAAGATCATTACGCCGGGCTTCGTTGACACCCACCGCCACGGCTGGCAAACAGCTTTCAGGACTATCGCCTCGAATACTTCACTTGCGGAGTACTTCACACGCTACGGAGAGTACGCTGCCGCCGGCCTTCTGAGTGCCGACGATGTCTACATTGGCCAGCTCGCGGGTCTCTACGAGGCCCTCAATGCCGGTGTCACGACGACGCTTGATCACGCCCACCACACTTGGTCTGATGAGACTTCGGAAGCAGGATTGAAGGGCAGCATCGACAGCGGCGCGAGAGTCTTCTGGTCGTACGCCTTCCACAACGTCACTAACTATACCATCTCGGAGCAGCTGGAAAACTTCAGAAGCATAGCGACCAAAGCCGAGTTTGACGGTACTCCTACCACCTTGGGAGTGGCGTGCGACTTTTTTGGGACCGATGGTGTTCTCGCGGATATCACTGCAGTTGTCGATCTTGCCAAGTACGTCGTTTAACACAAGTTGACAGTAAAGGTCATTCTCATTCTAACAGGTGGCAGAGAGTTCAACGTTTCGGTGATTACAACGCACAGTCTTCAAGGCCCTTGGGGAAGTAAGTTCTTGACCCTTAACAACCCAATAGTGAAGCTCTCATACTGATTACTTCATAGACACCAACAGTCCAGAGGATGTCCATGCTATCGGAGCACTGAATACCAGCATTCCGGTCGTCTTTTCACACGCGTCGTTCCTCACCTACAAGGGCGCATCACTCCTCCGCTCCACCAACCAGTACATCTCAATCACGCCAGAATCGGAGATGCATTACGGTCACACACATCCTCACAGCCACCTGATTCAAGACCAAGGCTCTCTTGGCGTAGACACCCACTTCACTTTCTCAACCGACATCCTTACGCAAGCCCGGCTCTGGCTTCAGAGCACCCGCCGCCTACTCTATCAACAAGTCCTCGCAAACTGGCGCGTGCCTACCAGCACGCCGATGACTGTCAACCAAGCCTTCCTCCTCGCTACGAGAAGCGGCGGACTTGCTCTTCGCCGCCCGGACCTGGGTGTCATAAGCGAAGGCGCCAAAGCCGACGTGGTTGTCTGGGATGGCGAGAGTCCCGCTCTCCTCGGCTGGGTTGACCCTGTCGCTGCCGTAATTCTACACGCTAGCGTCGCCGATGTCGAGCATGTACTGGTGGACGGCAAATTTGTCAAGAAAGACCATAAGCTGGTGGTACCTGACTACGCAGACGTCAAGACTCGGTTCCTGGAGAGCGCAAGGAAGATCCAGCAGACTTGGAGGGATATCCCATTCTCAGCTCTCGAGGGAGAGTTTAGCAGCTCGGAAGCTCCCTATGAAGCTCCTCTTTCGGTCGATGTCCTGCCCGGAGGTGAAAGTGGATACGGTACCACGTTTGTTTGAATACCGGTGCAGCGGTAACAGGCTGAAATCACATATGCCAAGGCTGCGTTCCAAAGGTTTAAAAGGCGTACATTAATAAAGCCAATGATATTAATGTAGTATTTGCGAGTTACGAGAAAGCGCTTAATGAAGCTTAAGCGTATTTGATAATAATAGATAAGATGAATTACCCCTTTGCCATACTGTTCAACTCACCTCCTGAAGTTCCAAACTTACATGTACATTACATAGTTTACTTACATTTTGGTAGGTTTGAAATATTTGATGTTGCATCAGAGTCTATCATGAACATTCAAGCTATCTAGTTCACTTTTGAGGATCTAGAGTCGTCGGTTCTTTGATGCCGAGATGATGCGCCGGCGGGATACCGGGTGGTTTAGATGGCGCGAGACATCTTGCCAGTCTCCACTTACATCTCCTCATCTCCGCCCGCCGCCTGTCGCGTTATCTTTTCCGGGATCATCCTATCTGCCTGCCAAGTCGAGGGGAAGCTGGAGGCTAAGATAACTTCAACCCACAAGATACTCCATCATCAACGTTACCCAACCCATCCATAGTGTTGAACTCTCTGTCTTCCTGGATTTCATCCCAGTCTTCGGGTGGCGCAATTGCCAAAGGTTTAGCTTCTTGCATCATAATCATTAGTGTCTCTCAAATGGTCCAACGACTTCATCGAGAAGCCGGGTTGCAGGCCTTCATTAGCGCAATAGAAGAGGATGGGTGCGTCGTCATCAAGAACTTCACGAACCAGGCTTCACTTGAAGCTGCGCATGAGGAAGTGCAGCCGTATCTCGATGCGTCGCTTGCGCAATCTGGAAGTACCGTCGGTGCTCTGAACGGTGGGACGGCAACTTGTACGAGGCTCGTCGGTCGAAGCAAAACTGTCCGCGAGGAGTTCTTCTCAGATTCATTATACCAGGTGCGCTTATAACGTCTCTATCAAGTTTATGAACCCATTATTGACCAAGAGCGGCACTCCACAGGACATTGCCGATCACTTCATTGGGCTTGAGACCGAACTTTGGTCCGGAGATGAACCCACTGTTCACAAGTCCGACCCTTTGCTCTCGATCTCCATCACAATGTCCTCTCAGCCGGGAGCGAAAGCACAGAAACTGCATCGCGACGACAAAAACCATCATGCGAGGCACACCAAGGCCAATCACTACACAAAGGGACGAGATATGCTTCTTGGCCTATTCGTTCCGGAATGCGATACGTTTGAAGCAAACGGTGCTACCCGGATCGTTCCAGGGTCACATCTGTGGGGCGATGAAAAGCCTGACTTTGGGGAAGATGGCCAAAAAGGTGTTGAAAACGCGGAGTTGAAGAGAGGCGAGGCATTTGTAATGTTGGGCAGTTTGTATCATGGCGCCGGACAGTATTCCCTAGACACGGGATGTCGAACAGTCCACATTATGTTTATGTGCAGCGGCGTTCACCGTCAAGAGGTAAGAGACCGAAGTTCTCAGCCTTGACTACATGTACAAAGTACGATTGCTCACGCAAATGCAGGAAATTCCATATCTAAGCTACCCGATTGAAGATGTCAAAACATACTCGAAACTTGTGCGTGATCGTCTTGGCTGGAAGCAGTCGGAACCCAACTTGGGATGGGTTGATTTGAAGTCTCCGGAGTACCTCTTAGAATAAAGCTACAATAATGAGATAGATGATACGATAGTCTGAATCACGGGTTTACCAACTTGTATGGTCCCGGAGTGACTGCCTCCCCATAAACCCTAAAGTTCCAGGCTCATTCTCCACTGACATATCAAGGTAGTCGGCCGCAAGCACGAGGTTCCAGTTCCCGTGAGGAACAAAAATCATATGGTATAGTATGGGGTTGAAGTTTATTTTGACAGCAAATAAGACGTTCAATATGTGCCGCTCCAGAGAACCCTTTTTGACCATGTCTACCAAGGTTCGATGGAATACTATAAAATGGGATAGTGATCGTCTTTGAGTTATCGACACTTTTTTTCCTTTTCTCATGCCAATGATCAAGCTATCATCAGCTCAAAAGCCTTACTTTGTCTGATACTTCAATCATGAAGATTTATTCACTCCTCCCCGCCGCTCTTCTAAGCGGCGCAATGGCCGCGCCAGCACCCATGGAAGACCAGATCGCAAAAGTACCAGCGCGCATCTCCAGACAGACACTCTACAACATTCGAAAGGCCTGTCCGACATGCACCATCACAGCCACCCATGTTCTCCGCAGCAACTCAGATCCGAACTGTTTCGAGATCAACGACTGCTGTAGCGCAAAGGCTCCAATAAGATGTTACGAAGACGGCAAGTTCAACGTCGCACAGAAATCTACACCAAAACGGGATCTCCAGCCGACAAGCAAAATTCAGAAGCGGCAGTGTCACCCCTGTTGCACCGATGGCGATGCTTGGCCGGAGGAGAAGCGCGGACGCTGGTGGGGATGCAAGAACGTCCCGGGATTGGATTGCAGAAAGTGCATGGAACCCCCGGAATGGGAGTGGATTATTCCTGGGGGTGTGAATGAGAAAGAACGGGAAGATACTGGAGACCTACCTTAAGTCCTTGAGCATTATCGAATTCTGTCACGTCGGCTATGATGGGTCACAACCTCGAACCGCGAGATATGACCGCACTTACACTCGAAAATCAGGGGGCTGAGTTCGGCACAATTTACTTGGATAAACATTATGTATTTCGAGATTTGGAAAGATACATAGGTAGAGAGCGCTTGGTACGCACAGGGTCAAAGTCAGTTAAACTCGATCAAGTTCAACGCACTTTCTGGAGTCCCTCTCAAGTTCACAAGTCAAGGTGCAAAGCAAACAAGTTTATAGGCCTCGGGCGTAGTTCAGCCCTTGCGTCGTTATTATCCAAGTGGTTTTCGGTACTTCAAAGATCTCTCTTCCCTTGAATTTTATTCTTGAATCTGCCCAGAAAAGTTTCTCTCAACGACTCCACGCCCTCTTGACTATGCATGACGTCTACGCCACAAGTATCATCGCTGCAGGTCATCGTTTCCAGCACTCAATTGACATGGACTTGCTAGCCACCGTTTAATTAGAATGAATGTTCCAAGAACTTGATGTAACCCAATGGAAAAAGCTACAGAACCTGATCAATAAAGCCGTAGATTCAGGAAACTAAGTAGTTGCTCGGGAATTGACTCACTGGTTCGGCTTTTAGACGCCACAATTTCCAGAAACAGTGGGTCCGATAGCGGCGCCACAGTTTCCGGGCGAGTCAAACTCATCGACTTCCTCGAATTCACTACACATATATCAACAGCTCATCTCGTCGTATTGCAAGATACCTTAACGTCGATTAACCCAATTGAAACCAGACAACATCAAACATGGCACCTGCTTTGGAGTCCAGCAAGATCGCCTTTATCGGTACGTCCCTTGCAACACCAAAAAATCACCCACGATGGCGGGGCTGACGCGGGGTATTCACAGGCGGCGGCAACATGGCCGCAGCGATCATCGGAGGTCTGGTCGCAAAGGGCATCGACAAGCAAAACGTCACCGTCTCGGAGCCCTGGGACGTGAACCGTGAAAAGATGGCCGCTCTCGGCGTCAAGACCACCACTTCCAATGCTGAGGCCTTTGTCGGCGCCGACATTGCCATCCTGGCCGTGAAGCCCCAGGTTGCCAAGGGCGTCTGCAACGAGCTCGGCAAGGCCGTCTCTGGCCAGGAGAAGGTGCCTGTCGTCGTCTCAATCGCCGCTGGTATCACACTCGAGGCCCTGCAGAAGTGGCTGGCGCTCGACGACGGCCGGTCCCCGCACGTCGTGCGTGTCATGCCCAACACCCCTGCCCTGGTGGGCGAAGGCGCATCTGGTCTGTTCGCGGGTAGCGACGTGACCGAAGACGAGAAGAAATTGACCGAGTCCCTTATGGCGAGCGTCAGTAAGGTGACGGAGTGGGTTGATAAGGAGGAGCTGATTGACGTTGTCACAGGCTTGTCAGGTGAGTCATGCCCGGACACAGTGCATCAGCCGTCAGCGAAAGAGGACAAATCTAAAAACCCCCCGTAGGATCTGGCCCTGCATACTTCTTCGCCATGGTCGAGCATCTCATTTCCAGCGCCGTTGGCCTTGGCCTCTCCCCCGAGCAGGCGAAGCGCTTGGCCACCCAGACCTGTCTCGGTGCCGGCAAGATGCTCGTCGAGTCCCCCGAGGAGCCCAGTCAGCTTCGCAAGAACGTCACCAGCCCCAACGGTACCACACATGCTGCTCTTCAGAGCTTCGAGGCATCCGGCTTCCAGGAGATTGTCAACAAGGCTGTCAAGGCTGCGGCAGATCGCGGTGAGGAGCTCGGAAAGACTCTGGGCAACCAATAAGGCAGTTGGTTCGCAAAAAAAAACTGCACTTTTTTCCAGATCGTTGGGACACTATATGGAGGGTAACAAAAATTACGCTAGGTATGGGTAAAGACCTAGAAATGGGAGGGTTGGTTTTGGTAAGGTAGATACATGAATAGATGCAAAGATGACGACCAAAGCTCGCTTAACACCCAATCCAACGAATCTGATGATTCATGGATTCTGCAAGTGAGCTATATGGTTGTGCCATTGCTCAATTGCCACGTTTCTCTTCCTCGCACTTTAGCCTGATGTTCACCGTAAGAATTCGACAGGTCTGGTCGCGGGGGAAGCAACATCAGTCCTATTCTTCACCCAGCCCCTTTGAAGATGAACTGCAATCGGCTACAACACTCAAGGACCCAGAGATCCCTAGTTGGAGCATTCAAATTTCAAATGGTGGCCCTGCAACTGGGCAGCTTATCTGCCCTATCCAAAGGTGCCAACAGATCTCAGAGCCTTCAGCTCAGTTGTCATATCGCGAACCACCTGGCCATATCTCCTAAATCCCTATACGGCATAGATAACCCGTCCCCGTGTGGTCTAGCTCGTGTCACATTCCAACCCCCAGACCGTCCAAATTGAAGACAATTGGTCAGGATGTAGCTTAGTTGCATTTCGTATCCCAAAATTGACTTTGATGTCTCAGTCGCCTGATACATTAACGTGCCCCTTAGCTGTCAAGGCTGTCTAGGGTGTGACAAAAGAAGCCGTTCGTCGTGCCCTTACATTTTCGTGGCGACATGGAGTCACCACGGCTAAATCCCGTGACCATCTCGCAAGGAGTCCATATGGGCTTTGATGTCTCCTATTCCAAGACTTTGCTCTCAAGAGTCCTTTCCTCGTTTGTAAGGTTGAACATTCTTTCCCTCCCAAAGATCCCAAGAACTCAAATTAGGGCAAATTAGCACTATCCTCGGTACATGCAGAATCAAAGTGTCGATCGCTCACAGCGTAAAGTTACCGTGGTCGCGAAGGTTGCGATGTTACCATTGCTAAGCAAGCTAGCTAATAAGATGCTTATGATGCTTAGGACTACACCATCCTCGTTGAATCGCATGGTGTCGATCCCACTTTCTACGGGCGTAATTGAATCGATACCGAGACTCAGGTACGGGTCTTGAGATCTTGACGTTCTGCCGTATCTACCTACTTTATGGTGGCTTCGCGCTAGAAACGTCCGCATTCCCACCGTCCGCCTCACGATCTGTAGCAGAGAAAAACCAGATTCAAGGCTGTCGCTGCACGGAAAGTTCATAAAGTAAGAAGGACTGTACATACTACGTTACCAACAGCATCTATTAGGGAGGTTTTATTCCGGCTGCTAATCAGCTTCATCTATGCAGGCGGCCGTCTAGCAAGGGGGGGTATAATTTGCCCGTCGGCTGGCCGGCAGTCTAGGATGATAAGCGGGATCATCCGTTCACGTAGCGATTCGACAGGCTTTCACGGTGCCAAGACGTGTTTTTTCAAGAATCTTCGTTCCAGCAAGAGTTTACTTGGCTCACTTGGTAATCTACATGTTGCACTTAATTCAGTTCTTCAACACTTGTGGCGCGGAGTGGGTTTTTGGCGGCCACGTTCACGATTCACCCATACTAGCGGAGAATTGTTGAGGGTATGAACGCGCGGCATTAGATCTCTCGAGGCATGCAGACAAGGTTGCCGATATTATTCGACAGCTATCACACGCCTCTCATTGCAACTCAAGACCGGAAGAACGGTTTGCCGTGGCAGTGGCTTTTTCACATCTCTCGGCCGATACATAAGATGCAATGTGGGTTACGTGAATGTGGACCTCCTCTCCCACCGGCGCCTGAGACACGTTTAGAACGCAGGGTGCTGATCCACAGGGCGGGATGGGATGGCAAAGGTACACTTTCGGGATAAGATCATCGCCATTTTGCAGGATGGGGGAACTTGGCAAGGCATTGGTGTTGGGCCTGGATCGGGGCCGCAGTCTTGGGGTAGTGGTGTGCGGAGGTCAGTCAAGACTCTGAGACCGCCCCTTTGACTTAGTGTAAGCTCTCAAAACTCTCGGATTCTTTCTGTAAGTTCCTATATGCGTAGGCTCAACAACTCATTGGAAGGGAACGAAAATGCGAGTGTCCCTTGTCCAGTCACAAACGGGAGGCTGGCTAGGGCGAGGGAAATGGGATTGCTCCACTCGAAGGAATCGCCTTTGACAAAAGCAGAGTCGCTTGCGACATTCTGCAGCAAGCAGGGGTTCTCTGCCTTAGTGTCTCTATTCTTGGGTCGCCTCTTGCACGGCGTAAATTCAAATCTTGTGCCGAACTTCGCCCTTAGTCCGCGCTTATGGTGATGAAAGTGTGGTCATGATGGATTTCTTACGGGGAGGGAAGTTGTTAAACTTGAGGATATGAGAAGAATGTTTTGCTCAAAAAACAAGTACTAGTGTAGTAGGGTTCCGAAGAAGTTTCCTCTATGTATCCTCCGCCGTGTGATTGCCCCAGAAACTCCATGTCCCTGATGTTACACCGCTTTGTGTAAGTATGCCCAAAAAGCAAAATTCGTAGTCTCGTAGCCCTAGCGCAACTGCTTGCGCCAAAATTCAACCACCTCGTCCAACTCGGGCCGGTTGTTAGGGTCCCTCTCAACACACCGCATAATCATGTCTTGCCACTCCTTCGGGACGTCCATCGCCATCGCCGTCCATACCGTAGGGTCGGGGGATTGCTCGACCTGTTCGAGCAGCATCCACATCGTCCTGCCCAGACTAAACACCTCCGCCAGCTCTGCGGCCCGGGGACACGTCGTCTTCCACTCCGGAAGGACGTTCCAGTCCGGGAATCCCCACTTCTGATTTCTCCGCGGCGCGCCGGTGTGGGGAGTATAAATGACCACCGGCTTGCCGTTCGCGCCGGTGGAGACGGACGACTCTTCGGCCTCTTGGTCGATGGTTACCTCGGGTGGATGCGTAAACATGGAGAACCCGCTCTGCTCCCAGTCGATGAGCCGGAGGTTGTTGTAGTCGTCGACGAGGATGTTGCCGGGTTTCAGGTCCATGTGGAAGCTCTCGGCGACCTGGTGGGTGTGTTGGATCGCGAGGGCCATCTGGTAGCACCACTTGGCCTTGAGACCTAGCGGGAGACGGTGTCCGGCTCTGTTGGCGCGCATGACCTGCTCGTCGACCGAGTCTTTGCTCATGACCGGTTGAAGGAAGCCGCAGATGCGGTACTTCTCGTCCCCGTCCTGTACGACGACGAGGATCTTGGGGCAGGGCATGATGTTCGGGTGGGGCGGTAGGGTGCACAAGGTGCGGATCTCGTGGAGAAGGGTCTTTTCTTGGTGTTCCCTAAAGTCTTTGCTGTCTCGCTTGTACTGGTCAATGTCCATCCCCTTGAAGACGAAGGTGCCCTGTGGGGTAAGGCCGGAGGCTTTCTTGGTGACGATCCTTGCTCCCGTCTTGCCGGGGAGGGACCCGAGGATCTCGAGGTCGGCGAAATCCACAAGCTGGAAGTCTGTCGGGCGAGCGGTTTTGCCGAGGCTTGCAATGAACTTGTCGAAAGGGGTGAGTTGGCTGATGTAGTGTTCCCTGATGGGAGAGATCTCGCTTGCGACGGCCATTGTGAATGATATTAGATACAGTCTATCGTGAAGGTTAGGTTTCTGCTCCTAGAAGAGTTCGGCCTGTGAAGTCGAAAAAAAGTCGTCTTTTTTTGTTTCCCAAAATAGGTTCTCTAATAAGAACGGTGAATGAGTTTTGAGATTCACCAAAGAGTCGAAGCTGAATAGAACAGTCGAGTTGGGATGGAAGACTGCATGTAAACTGGACGACTTGAGAGTTAATACCTTTGAGCCATCATCAACTCTGATTGGGTGTCAACTCGAGCCTGCCACGGTTGTGAGTCCCATCTCAACTGATGGTAGCATTTGCAAGGCTCTCTTTTCTTCTTCCGCTGATTGACAAAGTCCCTGTCGAGAATGGTCAAGGGAGCGAGGCAACTTCGGTGAATGAGGGAAAGGGTCGCGGTAGATGCGATTGGGGGTATCAATTGCATTTGAAAGTCGTTGCGGGAACGCACGGTGAATGTGCTCCGGGACCATTCCAGACCCCTTTTTCCAACTCCTTGTGTGAGACTTGAGAAAGAGAAAGGAATTTTTGAGATGTTCTGAAGAAAAGCGATATCACTGCCACTATTCTTTTTTTTCCCTGTCACCCCGGCTAACCCAAAGCCCTAGGGTCTAGCTTGGGACTTTACCTACATGTATGATGTTTCGTCAACGATGTCTTACCTCGCTCTCGCTCATCCTGGTCATCTGACCGGGCGAGAAGTGAGGCGGGCGTGAGATGATATCACGAACGCCATCATCCACGAGAAAGAGTCGACCGAATCCATGCGCGGGCAGGATGCATGCCACTAGGCGGGTGGTGATTGGTGGCATCCCGCAAAGTGGCAGGGTGCGTGCTTCTTCATCCCTCACATTCGATATCTGACAGGTAAGAAAATCCTCCGTCCGGGAAGGGTACGGCCCTAGCGGGCTGGCGGGAGATCAGATATCACGAAATACCTCGTGTGCCTGTTGGCAGAAAGGACGACAGACAAGGGGAGACAAGGAAAAGAAGGGTGTGGCCATCCTTACCCAGGATCCCCCGGCACGCCAGAGCGGCCAGACACCCGCTGTCGAAAATGGGTAAAGGCGTAGGCATTACCATGCAGGCGGCAGATCGGAAGCGCTTTGGATGGTTCCCGGAGGGGCTTAGCCATGCGTGCCATGCTGTTTAAGTCACATTCATCGATACGTGACGTAAGACACCGGCATGAGACAATAGGGACGCTACAGGTAGGGGGCGCGCGCGCGCTGTGAGTGAGCCTGTACGGAGTACCTTAGGTCTTGCAAACTGAGGAATTCAGGTGAGCGAGGTGAGTCGACTGGCGATCTTGCCGGATGGAGGCCGAGGGCTGAACGTCATTGGGGGGTTGAGGGTCGGACATGGGTTCAGATTTATTGATATGTGCCGCGGGAGCGCTTCGACCGGGGTGAAAACCCATCTTGCCAGTTGGTTTGTATGTACTTTATGTACATAGACGAACATGCGTATGTGTGTGTTTGCTCGGACGGTGTCTTCGGGCTGGCTGAACACACAACGTTGAGGAGGCGTCCCCCCCAAGGCCTGTCTTAGCTTACCGGCGGTGGTATGATGAGGCGTATTCCGAGCATGTCATTGAGACATTCGTAGGTGAGATGGAGGATGTGATATGATATGATGGATCATGGGGGGAGGCCGGGGTTGGACTTTTGGAGGGGAGGGAAAATGTGAGATGAGAATGGTCCATGTCGGTTCCCAGCCCGTTCCCACAGAAAAAAGGAGGTTATCGGGGCGATCGCCGATGTCCAATCGCGGTGGGGTGTCCTGCCGGATAACTCCATAGATTGACCCCGAACCAACTTGAACCCTCGCCGATCGTCCCATCTAATGTTTGTGAGGTGACAGTCTAGCGGGAGCACCCTCCCTCCAGGCTCGACCGGGGAGGACACCCCTTGCCTTCCGTGAAGTGGAGGATGGCGCTTACGCTCGGGTTGGCAGTTGATGATGTCTCACAGAGATCCGGCCAGCTGCCAGCCAAACCACATGGGTTACACTGCGCCCTTCCACTGGTAAAGTGACTGCCGAGATCGGGCCGTATGTCTTTCTCGGAAGGTCGCGGTCGAAGTCAAGACGGTTGGGCTAGTCGTCTACTGCCCTATTGTAAGTGGACGAGTATAGTAGTATCCAACTCTGGCCCCCCTTTCAAACCACAGTTCAAACTTCAAAGTCATCCTGAACCCCAGACCTTGAGCGAAGAATTTCTTCTTTTCCCTCTATGCCGCCCCGGTAATTCTGTCTGATTTCTGTTCCGAGTCGCACAAAAGAAATCGCCAGAGACAATACAGCCCGGAGAGAATGCACTAGTGCGATACTCGAACATTGTTCCGAAGTCACAGGGTCAAAGTGAAAGCGGGCGCCAAAATCAGACCTGCTCACTAATTTGACAACCAGCGCGGGGCTTATTCCCGGCTCACTCAAATACTCAATCAGTCTATGTTTTCCTCCAATGTTTTGGTACTCTGGGGACTGGAAGTCATTTTCGCCTGTTCACAAAGGCTCCAAAATGTCTTTCGACATGGCTGTTCTCCCGGTCAAGAAGGATGCACAATCCCTGAAGTGTCGATGCCGCAATGTGTCTTGGCAAGACACAGCTCGTCCCAGCATCATCACAGAGCAAATCAGAATTGATATTGCCTTCAAGTCAAAGGGATCTGTGTGGAATGATATGGCGGCTAGACTACACAGAATGGGGCAATCATCTCGCCTCAACCTTTCTATAGACTGTCTTCACTGGGTCCGATATTCTCCCGCCAGCCCTCCGGTCCCAAAGTTCGTAAATCTGACGGACGTATTTGAACCCCGTTACACTGAAGCCTTCGTGGTTGGAGGGGTATCAAAGGGGTCTTGTTATCCTGGCAGAGGCCCGAGAACTCAATTGAAGATCGTCATAAAGCAAGTACCTGATGCGGATGGGCAAGTACCACTTTGTTGGGGACCCCTGAGAAGGCTCTGGCAGGCATACACCGATGCTGACCAACTGCACTATCACAGTCCCAGAGATCGGTCGGCGCCGAGTTTCCAGTCTTCAATGCGTGTGGCTGTCCCTAATGCTCGGTCCTCCGAATCAATAGACTAACTAATGTGGACAGCAAGCACCCCACGACTCTACTCGGCAAAGCGTACCAAAAACTCAAGAATCGTACGGGAGAGATAGCTCCCTCGTATTCCTGGGGCTAGGTAGCAGATCAATCCTACCTTAATCTGAACCTTTGGGGCCAAGTCTAAGAAACTTAGAAAGCTCGGATGAGACGGGCTGGCCCTCGTTTGCGGGTGACAGCGGGAACCAACAGCAGCACCCCCTTCTTAAGTGGACTGAAAGGCGATCTGAGATTTTTCGCATGAAATACGTGACTAGCTTATATGACGGGCTTCGAGCTTCGCTACATTTAGGTAGCATTGACATCTTCACGGATCAAGTTAAGAATCCGTACTCTACCGAGCCAATCGCTCGTATAGTGTTACTGGAGCAATTTCTGTCACTTTCATGCACCCAAATTACAAGAGCTCAAGCCTCCAATAACAGTATGATCTCAGGTAAGCTAGTGAGCTTCTTCAATAAATGTGACCATCGATGGGGCAATTGGCAATTTTTTCCATTTTTGGCATAGAACTCTGACAAGACCAAGTATCAAGCAACCATATAAAGCTAATGGTGAATTAAACCGACTGAAACATGTTCCTATTCCAGAGATTTTCATTGTCGACGTTCTAGCTGACATTCATCGGGCACTCGTCAAATGATAAAACCAAGTACTTAACTCAGATCACACTGCCTAGAGTTGAATATTTGCGATTTTGACTATCGGGCACGTTAGGCACAAAAAGTCCACCTAGACGTCACCTAAGGTAGTTGCTGGCTTCACATCATGGATACCAGATAGTAACAGAAGAGTCGGGTTATCGGAAAGTGGGTGACAACCCGCTTGTTTCGAAAGTGCTAGAAAAGCAACCTCGGGAAAGATGCTTATGAGTGATGTGATGAACTGCCTGCATACATCTCACTTGAATAGATGGAGTAAATGAATGTGTATTATCATTACCAATAGCAGGTCCGGGTCTCGAGCTCTATCAGTCAACCCGAAAATGCCGTTGAGTCATAAGCCAGTCCTGGGGTGTCGCTCGCCGAAGCCGCCGAAGCCGGATTGATACCCGAACCCGAGGATTCCACAGTTGCCGACGGGATTGTGGGGTCCGGCGCCGAAGCTGGTGTTTTTGAAGAATGTATGTACGGATATAAGATGTGACAACACCGCAGAGGTTACCGCAAGAGGTATCAAGATAGTCTTTGCTTAGCATTTCTTTTTCTGAGAAGAGTATGCGGGAGTGAGATCTCTTCAGTTTATCTGAAGCACCTAGCCCACACGTACCTTACGTAGCTGTCACACTCACACCGAACTCATGGGATGAGATGTGCCTTGCATTGCTTCTCGATCCTCTACGATCCTTCAAGACCAATTGCCGGCACTTTCATGTCTGACGGAGAAAAAAAAAAAAACTAAGGAGTGGGTGAGTGAACGAGTGGGCAGAGTCGGCAAGTTTGGGGAAAAGCCGTGAGAGGCCGGGCGGCATGCCGTGGCCCCGCAGCGAACCCCGGTGCCAGTGCCCACCGCTTGTTCTCCGGTCCAGGTGCAACCTTCCCGAAGAGGAATGCACCTGTGCAAGCTCGTCTTGGCCTCCGCTTGGCTTTCATCGCGTCAATTTCTTTTCTTTCACACACACACACGCGCGCACGCAGACAGTCATACATAATAGTACACTGACGCTCGCCATTACCACTATTACGAACGCCAATGAACCCCGCCTCTCCATGTCGTCAATATCCAGACTTAATCACGCCGTCAACCCAACTTTGGCAGGTCCTTAATGATCCCCCCGGCTCTCCCCGTTCGAAAATTCCTTTCCTTAGACCACTAGGACCACAGCAGCCAGTCAAGATGGCCGTCGAGACCAACGGTCGGCAAGAAATCTGGAGAGAGCAGCGGGCCCGACTGGTTGATAACTTAACAACTTGACCGCGATCCATGTCGCTCTCTTGGCATCCGAGCACAACATCCAACAATGCCACCAACGATGGACCGTTGCACCGTCGCTCGGTGATCTCTCGCCTGCACTGCAGTGGAACACGGCCCACTGCGACGCGCACCTGCATGGCTATCGACGCATGCTTTGGTTCAATGGCACCGCACGGCAAGTTGGTATAAAGTAGCGTTCGCCTCTCCAGTTTCCTACTTCGCGACCTTTCTCGCCTCTGTTGCTCGCCGTTCCTCGCATACCCATTCTTGGATACCAGAGAAATCGGGACACCGGACACTCATCATGGCCCGCCAACTTCTGAAGGCCGTTGCCGCTGCGGCCCTAATCTTCGGCGCATCGGCCATTGAACGCGAACCGCACCAGCCCATCGGAGGCGGCGATCGCATTGTCACTTGGAACGAGACGGTCGCCTCCCCGCGATTTGGCGCCAGCTCGCGATCCGTCAGCTGGCTCTCGGGCGTCGAAGATGGCCGCTTCATCTATCTCTCCAACAATGCACTCGTGATCGAGGATATCGTCACCGGCGCAAACGAGACATTTGTGCCCGCCGACAAGGTCCCTGCCGATTACGCCGAGTACTGGATCCGACCGGATCTGAAAAAGGTCCTCTTTGCCACCAACTACACCAAGCAGTACCGCTACTCGTACTTTGCCGACTACTCCATTCTTGACGTCGAATCTGGAGTCGTCGAGCCGCTAGTGGATGATCAAGCTGGAGACATTCAATATGCCGAATTCGCGCCCGTGGGAAATGCAATTGTGAGTACACTTGATCAGATCCACGCAATTCAGCTACCCTTGGATGCAGCTAACACTTACCACTAAGGCCTTCGTCCGCGGTAACAACCTTTTCCTCAGCAAGAACGGAACCATTTCCCAAATCACCAACGACGGCGGACCGGATCTATTCCACGGTGTTCCCGACTGGGTCTATGAAGAAGAAATCTTTGGCAGCAGAAGCACCTTCTGGTTCTCCCCCGATGGAGAGTACGTTGCCTACCTCAGCTTCAACGAAACGGGCGTTGAGACCTTCACCATCCCCTACTTCATGGGCGGCGAGAAGATCGCACCCCCGTATCCTGTCGAGCTGGACCTGCGTTACCCCAAGGTCGGCAGCAAGAACCCTACCGTGGCGCTGACGCTGCTGGATGTCGAGACTGAGGAGGCCACCCCCGTCGAGATTGACGCATTCCCCGCCGACGACTTGGTTGTTGGTGAGGTCAAGTGGTTGACCACCAACCATGCCAGCTTCGCCTACCGCGCCTTCAACCGTGTCCAGGACCAGGAGAAGCTCGTTCGCGTCAATGTCGAGGGCTACGCTTCCGAGGTCATTCGAGAGCGCGATGGATCCGACGGATGGCTGGACAACAACCAGGGCATTGAATACATTGGTCCCCTGCAGAACGCCACGAGAAACTCCACGGACGCCTACTTCTTGGACCTGTCCGACGAGTCTGGGTGGAACCACATCTACCTTTACTCAATCAATGGCGGCAGCCCGATTCCTCTGACCAGCGGTGATTGGGAAGTCACCTCGGTACTCAAGGTCGACACTGAGCGTCATCTCGTTTACTACCTGTCTACAGAGCACCACAGCACCGAAAGACACCTCTACTCCGTCTCCTACCCTTCCGGCGTCAAGACGGCCCTCGTCGATGACACTGTCGCGGGATATTGGAGCGCCTCGTTCTCGTCCTCGGCCGGATACTACATCCTGTCCTACCAGGGTCCCAACGTCCCCTACCAGGAACTCTACGCCACCAACTCAACCACCCCAGTCCGCACCATCACCAGCAACGAGGCCCTCGTCACCCGTCTCCAAGAATACAAGCTCCCCAATATCACCTACTTCGAGCTCGCACACCCCGACGGCTACACCCTCAACGTGATGCAGCGCCTCCCCGCCAACTTTGACCCCTCCAAGAAGTACCCCGCCCTCTTCACCCCCTACGGCGGCCCCGGCGCACAAGAAGTCACCAAGCGCTACCAATCCATCACCTGGCGCGCCTTCATCGCCTCCGACCCGGAACTCGAGTACATCACCTACACGGTAGACAACCGCGGCACAGGCTACAAAGGCCGCGCCTTCCGCTCCACCGTAGCCGGCCACCTCGGCCGTTTGGAGCCCCTCGACCAGATCTGGGCCGCCGAGCAACTCTCCTCGCAAAACGCCTTTGTCGATGCGGCAAAGATTGGCATCTTTGGCTGGTCGTACGGCGGATACCTCTCCGCCAAGGTCCTCGAAGCCAACTCGGGCGTTTTCTCATCCGGCCTCATCGTCGCGCCCGTCAGCGACTGGCGCTTCTACGACTCGTTGTACACGGAGCGCTACATGAAGACGCTCGACGCCAACGAGGAGGGCTACAACGAGACGGCCGTCCGCAATCCCGAGGGGTTCAAGAACCTGGCGGGCGAGTTTACCATCCTCCACGGCACGGGCGACGATAACGTGCACTACCAGAACGCTGCAGCGCTCATTGATCTGCTCGTCGGCGCCGGGGTGCCCGTGTCCAAGATGAAGTGGCTGAGCTTCACGGATAGCGACCACAGCATCGCGTACAACGGTGCCAATATCTGGTTGTACAAGTATCTGACGGAGGCGCTGTTCAGGGAGAAGAGACGGTCTGGAGATCCGCTTGTTCACCAGTGGAGTAAGAAGAGCTTGCCCGAGACGTTTGACTTTGAGAGGTCTTAGGGGCGTGGTGTAGTCTTCGTTGTAGATATTTTAGTATCCTTTTTTGAGAAGAATTAATGTGTCAGACTTGTGCATCTTGTCTTTGTGTGTGGACGCAATATTATTCCCTCTGGCTCATTAAACGCCGGCCAGTGATGAAGATGTAGGCGGTTATTATGTTAGAAACTAGAAACGTGCCACCAACCAGAAAGACAAAATAAATCGTCATGGAGTTCTGATCTAGTCTGATCTCATGTACGACAAGAGCAGTACAGCATGCTTTCGGGAGGGTCTGTCGTAGATTTAGAGTGTCTTTGTACCACTTTTTAAACTACTTCACTTACGTGATGGCGAGTGTTTGGTTTTACGGAATCGAAAGTGCAAACTCAAAAGGTTGAGTAATCTGGAGATACGAAAGAAACCACTCTTCGGAGCTTGCGCTTGCTTTCAAAGTTACTTGTCCTGCTCTAGCAATTATGAGTTACCCACCAAGCCCTTCCCCTTTGAGCTCTCGGAAAGCAACAATGTCTTTATAAAAATGTTTTCACGAATCAATCCTCAATCTTGTCATAGCCCGCAGTCCATGGGGAGAAATACAAGCCATTCTTGTATCCAAATAACTCACGATCGCAAGTAGCATAGATATGAATGAACTTGGCATAAATCAAGAAGGAGGCTTCCTGTGATTGTAGACATTCTCAAAGCTCCGCAAGGTGAGTGCCGGCAACGGCCCCACCTTTCCACCCTCACCTGCCACGCTCGGTGAGGCCAAAAATCCGGCTCGGAAAAACACCAGCTTCCAGCTACCTGTCTCCCCCAGAGCACCGCCTTCACTTTTCATCATCCACCACCCAAACCGCCCTGACCCGCGATCGCGACAAGCTACTCCCCTCCACCCATCTCGACCTACATCCCCACGACAGCTCGCTCTCGACTCTCCCAAACAACCGCAATCATGACGTCCACAATTGGCATTCCCATCAAGCTTCTCAACGAGGCACAGGTACCCAAAACCTCGCCCCCTAAAAAGAACCACGCCAGAAAGCTAACCATGCGCGCGCGCAGGGCCACATCGTCACCCTCGAAATCACATCAGGTCAAACCTACCGCGGCAAGCTCCTCGAAGGTAAACCCTCCCTCCCACCCTACCATTCCCTAACT
>JFBX01000572.1:569108-606168 GCA_001563135.1 Colletotrichum simmondsii | reverse complement strand
TGGAGGGGGGGGGAGGGGACGTCGGGTGGACGTGGACTTGGAGCCGCGCCCCAGAGAGCAAACAATCAGTCTGACTAAGCCGATACGTACTCTTTCTTTGTGGCACACGCAGGGACGGGAAAGAAGGAAAGAACGCTGCGAGGGAAGGCCCGCGGTGTGTTGTTTCCTCCTTCGCGCGATAAGGTAACATCGACCCGCGCCTGCCTTCCGGTGCTTCTGCCTTCCCAAATTAGCCAAGATCACGGGATCAAGGTACTCGCGTACCGTTGCATGGTTGTAGGTACCTCAGGTCGCGTTAATTACCCAAGTTCTCACGAACGGCACTTCGGTACGTACTCGCCGACGGCGCAGCCAGAGGTGGCTGTGCCGCAGCCACTGATCGCATGGCACCCCCGTCACAGTGTCCTTTCTTTGTTCCTCAATTTCAATATTCCATCTTTCCAACACGTTGCGCTGTTGGTTCTACACCGCATCTCTCATCCCCCCCGGATCAGGCCTGGAAATAAGCCCGGATTCCACCCCTAGTTCTGCACGTAGACAGATACGGCCGTGGGGGTGGTTCAGCTCACCTCGCATCTTGCTTCTTCTCTTGGTATTGTCCTTGAAGATGTCAACCCAACATGAGCTTTTGACTCTTTGGTGTCGTACGGTCTGCGCCGACTGAGACATGCCAACGTCATGGGATCTGTGGCAATCCTGAAATATCGAGGTCCCACTCACTGTCAATATCCGGGCTGATCAAATAAGCTCACCCAAGACCGCCTATCAGTCAAGCGTAGAATCATCTAGACGCCTTCGTCAGAAACCAACGCCAAGTTTCATCTTGAGACCAACACTCGAGTAGTGCCGATCACTTCTTAGCACAGACATAGGCACAGGCAAGACATGCACAGACGATGGAGATGTTTGTGGGGTGAAGTGAGACGGCAGGTCCAGCCTGAATCTTGAATTCTAGCTCCAATGAAATTCCATCGCCCGATCTGCTCGTGTGTTGGCTGCGATGACACCTCACAACCAGCGCCATTTATTACTCACTCGAAGAAATCGCACGCATACTATTGGACTGCCAGTTGGTCAATCTTGCATGCCACATGGTTACAGAGACTGAGAACATTTTCTTTCATGCACATAATGGTTACGTAGCATGCCCCTCGCACTTCCTTCTTGGCACCAACTGTTCTTCAACCACCCGGATAACTAGAAAACAAGAATCTGAACAACATTACAAGTCGCCCCTTGCTTATTGCGTGCGGCAATCTTGCACAAACCTCAACCAACAATGAATAGCGGTCAGGCGCGATTCTTACCCCTGCAATCACATTCAAGCTGAACCCTCATCCCACTTCGTGCAGGATACACGAGTAGGTGGAAGAGACATGGGTGTCACTTCTGGACTCTACGCCGTACTTGGCTCGCGTTGACCTCGGATAAGTCGAGTGTTCACTAAGGTAAGTCAAACCCCCCACTTCCTAGCACCCCCCTGTTTCTGGCACCTATAAAAACGATGGGATCATAACCCAACCTCCTTATTACTATTAACTATTAATCCTTAACTATACCTACTATAATATAACTACTAGCCTTACTAGGGTATTTAGAGTCGCTAGATTTAGTTATAATAACCTCTTTTTTATTTACTTCGATTTAAACCTAATAAATATCCTTAATATTTATAAACTTCGTATTAGGATCGATCTAAATAGTCTTTTTCTTTTTAATTATAGTATTAGTAACTTAAGCCCTTAGGTAAGCTAGCTATTACTAAGTAGCTACTAGTTACTAGGCCTATTTTATAAAGCTTTTTTTTACTTTCTTAAATAATAACTATTAAGTGCTAGTATTATTATCGAATTAGGTATATAAGTATAGTTAATTACTAAGCTCTACTAGCTTCTTAGGTATTAACTAGATTATTATAGAGGAAGCAGAATCTTATAGCTTAATAGGGGTAGTTTATTAATTATTATAGTATCGTTTTTTACCTTAATTAATTAGTTTAGGTATAGTGGGCTTAGTAAAAAGCTTAGGTAATATTATAGGGTTTATTAGGGGCTTAATTATTACTATAAGGTATAAACTAGTCTATTTTTAATTATTTCTAATATTTAAAACTAATAAACTAATAAGTCGAGCTTTTTAATAATAGTCTAGGAAGTTCTTTTTATTTATAATAATAAAGTTATTTTATTAAGATAAGTAACCGAGCTCTTTTTAATAAGCTAATTTAATAGAGCTAAAGATAGACTAGTTAAGTAGCTAGAGGATATAAAAGGAGTATAGTAATAAAAATAGTAAATAAATATTATTAATATAATAATTTTATATAAAATCTATCGTTATATAACTCTTATACCTATCTATAATTAATAATCGAGCCTCGCCCTTAGCTTTAGGTATAGTTTATAAAATAAATACTTTCTCTAACTATTTAATAATAGTTAAGTTTATAGTCTAGTTATTATTTATTATTATAAACTCCTACTTATTATATAGAACTAGATATAATAGAAACTATTATTATTAAACCGTCTTCCCTTTAAAAATAATAAAAGGATAAAGTGCCCTACCTAAAGCTAAGATATATTTAATAATAAAAACCTATACCCTCGACCTAAGTTATTTTTTATAAATAAACGTCGTCTTAGCTATATTTAATATTAACTTATTAGCTCCCTAACCCTCGAAGATATTAATCTTATTTATATTATATTTATTAACTAGTTTAATATCCTTAATCTTAAGAATAATAAGGAACTTAAACTAGTTCTTAATAACTTTAATAAATACCTTATTAACACGTTTAGAATTAATAGAACGACTTTTCTAAATTTTAATAATAGGGTTCTTTCTTATAAAAATATAGATCTAGCTTTTTTTTAATAGTTTAATATCCTTAATAATAACTAGAACTCGCTTTATAAATTCCTTTACTTATTAATATATTAATACAAGGCTTAGCAAAGCTTAAATACGAACTTATTATATTAGTTTATTCTCTTAGTTAAGAAATAGCCTTTATTAGTTAATAAAAGTTATTTTCTTAGTTTAATTATTTTAGAGACGTAATTAGAGAGTTAATTATAATATTTTATACTTTAATAAGGCTTTTTTTTAATTCTTACTATTTAAAATATCCTTAAGAGCTTAATAAAACTAATCTTTAGTATATTAAAGTATTAAATATAAAAAAAAGTATATATAAAAAATGAGTTTATTTAGATGCGAATTGAAAATGTTATGATAAAAGGAGGTTGGGGGTGGGTATTGCGTTGTGGTAGATTTTCGCGTTTTTGTAGGTGCCAGAAACAGGGGGGTGCCAGGAAGTGGGGGGTTTGACTTATAGCGAAATCCTAAATTAGTGCAAAAAAATGCGACTAGACACAATCATGATCGAATCCGCCTCATTTTCTCAGTTTTGAAGAGGGGAAGAAAAAGTCTGCTTTCGCCATTGCCGCTGATCCCCATCATATCTCTTTAGGTCATGCAACATCACTCGCCTCTTCTTATGTACCTCTCTAGAAGCACCGAGAGTCGATGGCAAAGGTGACTCCGACATGACCTCATTATCACACTTCGGACAGCAGACGCATTGCCAGTAGGTTCAGACTGAGTAGGGCGGCAGCAACTTGCCGGTAGATTCTGATTGAGTTTCGGTATCAATCTGAGTTATACTTGAATCACAGTGACGATGAGGATATATTGATCTGATTTTGTGAACGATCAAGGGAAACGATACTTTGAAATGAAATTTTCACAGCTCCTCTCTTCTCGAGCATCAGTCTACGCTGAGAGCTTCGAAAATCAGAATCTGTTGACGTACCCGTACAACAGGATAAGTAAGTACTCAACTCACCATCTGGATCCAGAGGTATTTCACCGAGACGGGAATCCTTCTAAAGGGATGCGTGTCTAGAGTAGAAGAAAATGAAAATCCGCCGCCCGGGCTTGTATTCCCTGCACATTTATCGAAAACTTTCGAAGCAAGCCTCATTACCCTGCCAATCTGCTGTGTCTGACCACACGGCCCGGCCAATTGAAGCGTTAGATCTATGTTAAGCGACTCAGGTCCTCTGGCTTACAAGTCGTGTGTGACTATCTTCACCCAGGAATGGTTCTGTAGTCATGACCTGGAAAGATAATTGATGATGTGCCAGGTGGGAAATCTGTTCCCCAAACCTTGCGCAGTAGAGCAATCAGATACTAAGACAGCTAGCTACTGCTCTAAACAGATCGCCGGCATACAAGTTAGCAGGGCAGGGTCTTCCGGCATGTACGAAGCCACATGCATTAGTCGTATATCCAACTGCGTACATGTATGGAAGGACGAAGTCGTTGCGTATAGCCCACGAGTCCTCCATTGGCTGTAAGTGCATTAGGCGGAAGAGTCGTTCGTACGGCCCATCCGCCTTTTAATTGCCCATTATCCGTCTTCATACTACAACATAATCAAGCGAAATATGTAGAGAGCAGCTCATTTTCATGACGACACTTTCTTTGACGTGAAATGACTAGAACGCCAGACCGCCCACTTTCGGGCAGCAATAAGATCAAAGTTCGATTAGATATTCACATTCATTCGTCAAGCCATTTCAACCAACCCTCGTAATTGTTGATAGCTCGGACAAGAAATATCATTCATCGCGGACCTAGCCGCCAAGAAAGCTCCTATTGTAACAGTGCCATGGAGTATGTCCTATTGGTTCAGCGGGCTCTAGACATGCACTTTAACTGTCTCATCATTGTTACAAGGGAGAATCCTTTGCTGAGACGCATACCCATTTTGACTGCCGCCAGTAAACCCTGGGCGCCGAGCCGGTGGGCAGCAGCTCGGCTCGAACGGACATCTTCCCCTCTCCATCGGCTAATCAAAAAGAGCCCAAACCATCCCGCTAGCAGCTTACCGGGTGCTTCTGGAGAGGAACGGAATGTTACATGGCTTAGTTCGTTTCTATGAGACTCGCTAGGTCATCGGAGGTATTGATATCCTTTTACTCCAAAGATTTCACTCGACTTCCTCGGTTTGTTATATCGTTGCGCCGTTGAGCTTAGTCTTCTGAACGATTAACACAGTTACAAGTAGTACCCAACTATGCGGAATCGTTAGCCAGAATCGTAATCTCCATCCTGGTTTGAAATGGCAAACGTAAGTTTCTGGCTAGTGAATCTGGATATCAGCAGGCTTTTCGGCTCGGTCAAGGAAGCTTACCCCACCGGGAGGCTTATGTGCATAATATTTATCCCTCTTCTTTTCGGATGACGAATGTCAGCCTAAACAACAGCAGAATTTGAGCTTCCAATAAACCTCTCGAAAAAAGCAAACTTAGGTTTCAAGTTGTACATGAGAAAAAAGACTAGCCCGGGTTTTGATCCTGAACTTGCTCGCAAGGCTCAAAATCGTTCTTGATCAGAAGAACTCCGGTACGTCGACTCTTCCGTCACTCGCGGAGTCGCTAGAGGTCATCTGGACAGCGATATCTGCGAAATAAAACTAAGAGAGTAGGAAACTGAGAAGACTGCGATGTCACAGCTTTCAAGCAGTGGCTATCCTTATAGGCATCATTGCGACACTGCCGTTCCCCCTCTCGTAAGACCAGACGGAGTACTTGTGACAACGAAATGTGGCTACAGGCCTCATCTAATTACCGTACCAGCATGCTTGAGGTACATCTGTGTTCAGTTACCTACCTGCCTACATGTAGTCCATGAGGAAGCATGCCTCAGTCTCTGGTGTTTTCATTCCTAGGCGCTTGATCATGGTCGAGATTAGCTGGTTGCTGAGATGCACAAACTTCAGTAAAATGCGATGACTGTCTCCACTTGAATCAGGATGAGTTGCAAACTATGCCCGCTTGTAGAGAGCTATCGTTGCGCGTGAGGATGAAAAGTGCGCTCTCGGAAGTGCTCTCGGAGATGGTCCTGCCAAAGCGCTATGAATCGAGCTATGTTGATTGTTGAATCACACCGACTTCTGTCCTGCCGATTACAACACACTGAGTGGCAAAACGACACTGATGGAGTAAGTAGGCATGGCCATCCCTGACCCAGACTGCAAATGTCACTGGTCAATTCGGAAGCTTCTTTACCATGTATGACTCCTCGATCCACCATGGAAACAGCCAGGAGTGATTTACATGTTTCTGACAAAGGTCTAGTGCCTGAACCTCTGCAGCTTCGCAACTACCCTGCGATGCAGTCATTGAGCAGAGTGCGTCTACGCCCAGGTGTCTCTTGGGCCACTGAATTGTCTGCGGCAGTGATTTCGATTGTCCATTACCTTACCTCCGCGACGGCCTCGCAATGATCTCTTAGAATTAAGAGGGGAATCCGGTCTCGCGTTTGACCATGGCTACTTCTTCGACTCAAGAAAAGAAACCTCCGGTCAAGATTTCAAAGTTGAATCATGACCTCCGTGAAACACAATCGGCCACGGAGTGTCTCCTTGACATCTCTAATCGGCCTCGTCGACTAATTAACCCCGAGGAATCAAAGCTCGGCACTGCTCCACTCCCCGGTAAAACTCGACCACGTGTACGCCCTACCAAAGCCGGCCGAGAAAAGTCTCCGTGCGCCTATCGCCCACCGCCGCTCCTACTCGACTCGGCACCTCGAAGAGCTTGTGTTTAAAGTTTCTCATGTCATCTGTGCTCCTCGAGACACAGTGGCTCGCTCGACGCCGAACGTGACAAGGTATGCCCAACCGCCGGTAGTCCATCCAGCAATCACACTGCCCGTCCCTCGGTATCTACGACTTGTTTACCCGCCAAGGCTGTCGTTCTGCCTCGCAAGCCTGCTCGGTCTCGCTCGCCATCGTGTTTCATGGCACCGCGCGACACGTAACGATGGGATTGATTGCGCGCCCGTCATGAACTTGGCGTCATGCGTGCCGTGCGCTCTTTTTTCGTTTGTAAGGAGTATGCGGGGCTTGTTTCTCGCAATGGTCCAACTCTAGGCCTCTGGACTTCTTGGCTTCCCATGTTTCCTGGCGATAACATTTGGGAGGCACCCATACTCGTATAGAATCCGAGGGTTTTGGACTAGTAAGCCAATAGCTGGGATATGAGTATGGTCTCTTTGTGCTAGGCCATCTTGAGCCTTGCGTCCCTCGGATCTTTTGGGGCGCAGCTTGTAAGGTTCAATGGTGCGGCCGTCTGAACAGCAGCAAGAATTCAAGCTTGTCCAGTCCCTTGAACTCTGTCCTTGAGTTAGCAGACAACACAGATGGTGCGACGGTTTGCATGTACCTAAATGCCTCTTTCGCGGTGTAATGATCCCACAGAACTGGTTGAGGCTACAAACTTTCGTCGAGGAAAGTTCGTACCTTGCAGCTATCGAAGTAGACATGATGCTTGTTCGACTACCTACACGACTTTAAGGATTTCATATCGTAAAGCCGGCTCCGGTATATCGGATTCGTATTATAGCAAAGGATGGTATTCAAAGCGAGAGGAGTATTTGAACCCATGTTGGCACAGACGCTGTCGACGTGTCGGCGCTCTAGATCGGCAGGGAGTTCACAGATCATGGACTCCTGGCCCCCAACTTGGCATCTCAAGTGCCATAACTTGGAAGAGATGACACTGGCGTCCCGTCAATAAGATGCTCTAATATTAGCAAGTTTCGCAAGTGCTCCTGATTGACCCGAATGGCGGGCGTGGGGGCCCTGTTCTAGCCGAAGAGAGTGATGCCAATGAACATTGGACCAGTCACAGCGCCATGAACTAGTTCCTCCATTCGGCCAGGCCTCGCAATGACAGAACAATTTGATTAATGAGGCGAGACCGAGACCTCTATCGTAGAGTTGATTTCAACTTGGTTAGGAGAGTCAGATGGATTCTATCCTCAAGGCTGGCTTGAGGTGCAAAATAAGGTTGTGCCGAAAGGTTGTTTAGCACCACGACAAAGCGCCCATGCAGGGAGACCCCTCGTCCGGAGACATACCAACTGAGGGGTTTGCAGATCAACCGAGCGATCACTCGCACAGGCGGAAAAAAAGGCACGAGTCATCGGCTCGGCGTTCCGAGAGTGATTCTCTGTTAACTGACTTACGCCGAGTGTAAGTGGTTCTTACGAGTAGACAGTCCATGTTAGCGTTTAGAGTTCTTCGTTTCACGGAAACCGTTTTGTTCTATGGATCCTGGCTCCAGACCTTACCACAACACTATTTTAACCTTAACAACTAGTCGCAACACAAAGAGGGGACACTAACAGCCCCAAAGCTTAAGTCAATAACCGCGTCATCTAATGATAGTCGTCTGCTTGCTATGCTTGCATGAGGCTGTTGATCATGGAGTGGGGGTCTCGTCCGACTGAGGATGTAGCACGGCAACATGAACTCTCATGAGTCGGCAGATCGATCATTCATCGCTCCAGGCTTGAGAGGGCAGGTGCAACTGCGGAATGAACTGTAGCTGGCTTCGATTATAAAAGGTTGAAGCCATTCCCTTCCTCAACGACTGGCTCTCTCTTCATCAGCTCACTTGACTCTCATCTCTTGTATCCAACTTCAACTTCTCCAGCTTGCTCAGACAATCTATCAATTCCTCTCCTACAGGAACAACACCACTTCACATTTCTGCAAATCTAAACCAACAACCGCCAAAATGCATTTCTTCAGCACTCTCTTCCTTGCCACCTTGACCGCTACCGGCTTCGTCACAGCCATGCCCGTCGCCCAGCCTCATGATCTGACTGCGCTCGCCGGAGAGGGACTCCAGGATGCCGCCCCAGTTGAGGCTCTCGACATTGAGACCAACATCGAGACCAGAGAGGCCAGGGGCCCCAACACTCCGGCTGATGTCGCGAAGCACGACGCCAACCACAAGAAGCAGGACGCTGGCAACTGTGGACAGGGCTGCAAGCAGTCGCTTGCCTCGTATCACTCGCAAGCCTCCAAGGATTCTAAGAACTCCAAGAACTCGAAGAACAGAAAGAACGGTCGCCGCGCGGTCGAGAATGTCGAGACTGCCGAGGATGCTGAGGTTGAGGAGGAGGTTGAGGCTTGAATCAGTCAAAATCAGCCTTGACTCTGAGATGGTCTTGTTCTCGTGCTGGTAACGGTGCAAATGGAGTTTTGGATACACGGGTTATACAGTACAAGTTGTGGCTAGAGCTATAAATAAATGTCTACTTCTTACCTCGCCTAAGTGCTTACCTACTTGATCGCAGCGGGATATTCACGGGGATGGATTGGCGGGCAGCGCGCAGCTTGTGAGCCACGATGCCATTCCGTTGAAACGAGTATTGTACTCTTGTTTAAGTGAGAAATTGCCTCATGGTTCCTACTTTCTCTCCATTTCCCCTTCGACTCTCGCCATCTCCAGCCTATTCAGGCCCCATTCACTCCAAGGCAGTGGTGTTGGCCGCTAGCCAGTGACCGAATTCCTGAATGATGTTCATCGTGTCATACAGAAATGTGTGAATCTGCCTCGACTAATTAGCAGCTGTTTTCGAAAGGCACATTTGCACAACCTACGATACCCATCCCGGGGAGGGGGGGAAGAACATCGCGACGCTCTCCAAGCCGCTCATATCCAAAGTTGGCCTGCTGCGCAGTCACAGTGACGACCAGGATCGAGAGAAAGATACCTCGGACATTTATCTTCGTGATCTGACTTCGGATTCTTCGAGACTGGGTTATTTGGTGCTTGCTAGCTGTCGATTCGAGACGCTTGTTTCTTTCTGAGGTTCTGACCGCGTGTTTGTTGTGATGGTGATGATTGGTTTCCTGATCGCCAAGACAACAACTCGAGGCTTGTAAATATACAAAATTTGCGACCTCTCGAATGTTTTCCCGCTTTTTGAAGGCATCTGCTTAGTCGTCAAAACTCAGACCAGTGAATCACTGTTCATTGAGCGTGGGGCTTGCAAATGTTGCGATCCGGATCTTGCACGGGAGCGTCTTGCAAAGAACCAATACCTCATATCCACGGCCAACTCGGATTTGAATCAAAACGTCGTCTACAGTCATTCGACTTAGAAGAAATGCCAACTTGATTCATCTTGATAGACAGAAAGTATAAGGACCTACATAAAGATGTTGATGCCGTGGACCGGTTCTAGATGCCAAACAATGAATTGGTCACGATGAGAATCAGGCTCTTTGACTCAGCAATGCTCAACGAGACACACGAGAAAGGGGAAGAAGAAGAAGCATTTCCAAACCAATAATAAGAGTGGAGGAATCCAGTTCCATACGCAGCCAATCATACTTCCGTGTGGTCACCGAAAAGCTGACAGGTTGCCTCAATCTGCCTGGCGAACGTGCCCGAGACAGCAACCTTCTGCAGCTAGAGGTTTTGGGCCTAGTGAAGCTCCTCTTGTCTTACGCCAGCTTACACCATACCACTTCAGGCCGCAGATGGGCTTTTTCCAGATCAGTTTCCCATGAGGCACAGCCGCAATGCCATGAGGCAGCCAAGGGCTTTCCGTCATTTCTAGGGCAAGAAGTACTAGGCAGATTTGCATTCAGATAGAGCGACGTAAGAAACATGGCCTCGATGAGACTGGAGCTCGAGTGCATAAGTGCCATGATCGCCGACGCTCCGCTCTGTCCCTGTACGATTCGAGAATTGCGGATAGCAACTCGGACACAAGCAGCTGCAGTGTGACGCCAATGCACAGGCCGAGATGCATCTCAAAAACTTCACCTCCTTTACATCGATCAAAGAAATTGTTCGTTGTAAACGCGTCAAGCAGAGAGCCAAGCGTAATGAAAAGAATCAGAAGCGTAGCAAATCAAGGAAGAACAAAAGAAACAAGTTTGTGTTGTCCAGTCCTTTCATGCACTCGGGTTCCGTGTTCAATCAACAAAGAGCATGTTCGGGTCCACATTTGGGCTAACATTTGACACTTTAGGGAGAAAAGGTTCGAGCCCAAAAGCCAATATGAGGCCCAACATCAATTCGTAGATGAGAACTCGGAAGAGCCAGTTCCAGACCCATACTTAGCTTGGAACCTGGCGAACATTGCACCGGAGACTTTCGCACAGCCGCTTCCGTGGCGAAGGCCAAGTCATCTAGACGACGCGTTCCACGTCAACTCAGCTGCATTCTGTCATCCAGGTTTTGAAACTCCGCCTTCTAGCCACCCATCGCCAAACCCGACTCGGTCTTCTACCTTGAGTTCGATCTTGAGCAGCAGCGGGACTTCCTTGAGTTCAGCCACATCGAAAATCAAGTTTTTATTCCACCGTCGACATTCGGACACCGGCATATCAAGACCATCGCCACTTTCTCGGCAGTCGGAAAAGCGGAATTCTGTCCCAGGCCTATCGCTCAATTTCCCCAGGCACATCACGGAAGAAAGCCGCCAAGAGATCGTGACTCCTCAAGATCAAGGGGTAATCACAAAATCCATCGTCCCGAAACAGGAAGCATCAAGGCCTGCTGGAATTATGGCGCAACAGCCTGTCGACCTCAAAGCAGTACGTGAGCGTCTCAACGCACTGAAGTCTACATCAAAAGCCTTCGTAGACATTTGGGATTCGAAAGTGTCGCCGAATTTCGATCAAGATCTAAGAGATATTGTCGGATATGGTTGCGGCTACGTACTCGGGAACCACCCTGGCAAGAAAAGCGGCACCAGAGTTGTTGAGGTAATGACGCCCAAAGAGCTTCCTAAAGACACCAGTGACAAGATCCGGAGCAAGATCTTGCTGTATTTTGCGGATTGCAAAGAGCTTGAGGACAAAATCACAGTCGACTTTTGCATCGGGGTTGTCGGGCATGCTGCAGACGCACTCGCTTCGAGTCAGGAGGCAGACAACGAGCTGAAGAGACCTCGAAACTGTCGCAAGCACAGCGAGAGAATGCTTGGTGATTCTGTCAGCTTTGAAAAGAGCGATTGTGCCGCAACCCTAGGACCAGCCATCAGACTCGGCGGCTGTAATGGCTGGATTGTCAACTGGCATATGTTCCATGGTATTGAGAATTGGAAAGAACTGGACAATCCATATCCGGTGCCGCACCACGGCTTGTTCCACCCAGCCTACATTGATTGCAGCGAGGACGAGGAACCACTACAGATTGGTGAGCTTCAGGCTTACTCAGGACGGATGTACAGAACAACTCGTCCATCAAGATCCTTAAGCCATTTTGCGCCAAGTGTTCAAGGAGAATGCAAGCCAACTATGCAAGTAGTTACGGATTGGGCCTTCTGCAAAGCCGACAAAAATGAAGTTCAGAACTGTCTTCGATATGCACCATCGGGTATCGAGGTTGATGATCGTTCGGATCCAATCCCAGGAGTCTTTGTGCAACGGCCCCAACTGCAAATCATCCAGACAACTGGCCGAAGTAGTGGGTTTCGATATGCTGTGGTATGCGAGACACCTGCCAAAGTCCGCCAATACCCAAATATGCCTACCCGGGAATGGTGTTTGATGAACCTTGAAGATCTTATGCGGGTCGAAGACTGGAATTCCGAGGGTCCCGGTGTGTGCGGTGACTCGGGTGCGGCCGTAGTGCACGATGAGACGGGAGAACTCATCGGCCAAATATGGGGTCGAAATGTTTACGAAGGTCACCGGCAAACTCCCAGGGTGACATACTTCACACATCACTGGGACATTTTCGACGACATCAGTGAGAGATATCCCACTGTGGAAGGCCCCTCTCTCATTCTCAAGCCGATGTGCCACCCCTCGAATAGAGCGAATGTAGGAGATGGAGCTCTCGGCCCTTCGAAAATGGAAGCCGATGAGAGGACTTTAAATCCATCGCGACCGCGGAGCCGGGCGTGTTCGTCCACGAGTGGCGCCGATGGAGTAGTTGAATCCTTCTCTCAGTCAACTCTAGCACAGAGTGTGACTAATTCGGTAGGGTCTGGTGAAGGCAAGGCCAAGAAGACCTATGTTGGAAAGGCTTTGGAGGGCGAAATGGGATGCGGACAACGAGACTCTCATTCCCGTAACGCTGCTAGAACCTCGGCGGATGATGACACAGATGTACTGGTAATGCGACGGAGCTCGGCGATGGTGACCGCTTAATACTCTTTTTTCTTCTTCTTCTTGAAGCTTGTTAGATCACAAGCGTCGGTTTTTCGAGAATTAGCATGCTTCGTATCCTTGTATACATAAGTCAGCTAACAGAATCGAACGCGTTGCTCCATAGGGCGTGCCATGCATCATGGCCCAACTTGAATCCACTGATGCTGTGTTAATACCTTCTATAAATCTGAAGGGCGCTCGAGAATGTCGTCTGCGGTGTGATTCCTACCTCATCGGACCCGGCGAACTCGACCGATAACTCCCCGACTCCCCGACCCGGAGTGGAGCGCACGGCGTGGCCGGAGGAAGCTTTCGCCTAAGAGCGATGTTCTCAGAAATTTCGGGTGCGGGTTCTCGTGCAGAGCTAAGTCTTTGTAGAAATTGCGCTAGCTAACTCGAAATGCACTGTAATTGATGTATTAAGGCACCCCAGAACCAAACCCGCCCTGGATGGAGGAAGACGCATTTGATATTGCGGCCTCTCAAACTGCTGTTTGAGTACCTCGCTGCGCCATTCAAGCTTCAGCATATTGAGTAGCATATAGAGTATCTCCATCGGTGATCTGAAAGACCTCGTGTACGAAAATCTGAGGGCGACGAACGACAAGTGGAGGAGGGATCATCCGCGAAGCCGTAATTTAAGCTCGGTGCCCCCCTAATACGAAGGCGGTACCGAAATTGCAGCGTGCGCTAAGAGGGGTTAAACCGAGTAATACGAGAAGGTGAACATGGTATTTTGGATATTTGTAGGTTGAAAATCGCAACACAATTGTCAACTTGAATCCTTTGCTTCGTACACCGATTCGATACTCTAGCAACTCGCCATCATGAAGGGCTTCACCAAGAGCGCCGGACATCTTGCGTTATTAGCAGCGCTGGTCAGCGAGACCATCGCTCTGCCAGTTCAAGATGCGCCGCTAAGAATCGAGTGGCGATCCCTGTCAAGCGCCGCAAAAGCAGACTACATCAGCGCAGTAAAGTGCTTAGATGGGTTGCCGTCAAAGATCGGTCTCGAGACGTCGCGTTACAACGACTTCCCCTATGTCCATGCGCAGCTCAACAACGAAAGTGCGTCCTTCCTTTCCAGGCGTCAACCTGTGGCATCATGCTAATGAACAATCACAGTTCACTTTGTCGCTCAATTCCTCCCTTGGCATCGGTACTTTGTACACATCTACGAGACAGCCTTGAGAGATGAGTGCAAGTACACAGGCCCAATGACCTACTGGGACTGGACCCTTGACTCTGAAGACATGTCCAAGAGCCCCGTTTTCTCCAACGACACCGCCACGGGATTCGGAGGAAACGGTCTGAATGGCGGCTGGGTCCCGCCGACGCGACCAAACCCGTTGACCATGTGCGTAATCGACGGGGCTTTCGCCAACTTTACCGTGTCTTACTACACAACGACAGCGCTCTCGCATTGTCTGAATCGCGGCTTCAATGACGGTATTGGGGTGAATGCCGGCCCTTACGAGGGCGGCTTGTACTCGCCCGAGAAGATCTCAGGAATCATCGAAACCTCTAGCAATTTTTCTACATTCGCGACTACTCTGGAAAACGGGCCCCACGGTGCGATTCACTCAGCCGTTGGAGGAGACCTGTTTCCTTCGACATCTCCAAACGGTAAGCTCTCACCACTCATGTTGTTCGGGCACCTGAAGACTTACAAAGAGTACAGATCCCTTGTTCTTCCTCCACCATGTGCAGATTGACAGACTTTGGTGGCTTTGGCAGCAGGCTGATCTCACAAATCGGATGATGGACTTTTCGGGACGAAGGAACCTGCCCTCGGGGGAAGTTGATACCCGGCCAGCATCTCTGAACGACACGCTGCCAACACTTGGCTTGGCGGCCGATATCCCCATTCAACAAGTCATGTCAACAACGACAAACTTGCTGTATTATAAGTATTAGTGTAAACATTTCAAGAACTACTCTGGGGACAGCTGTTCGAGCTGAAAGCATCCCGCCTCTTAGTGCTCACGGCGCTTCACTATCAGCTGCTGTTGGAGGGCTCCTGCAGGAATCGCCGCTAATCCATGCAACCACAGGGGCCCATCCCTTGAAGGAAATGGAAGAAGATAAATCTTACGACATGGCTGTGTATTCCCTCCCGATGTTGCTCCGAGTCATCCTAAAGACATGATTCGCCTAACGTCTTTTGCTCCCCCATCTAGCCCTTGAAGCCACACAATGGCGAGGGGTATGCAACGTGGCAGCCTAGGGGTGCAAACAATCTTTAACAAGAAAACAGTTCGCATGTTATCGACGCGCTCAAGCGACAGAGCTGAACCATAGACCGCAGCCGTTTGACAATTTTCGTCATAGATCTTCGCCAGAGACGTTGATATCAGAAGCAACTTTGCGAAGCTCAGGACACCAAAATGATCTGCTCTTGTTGTAACCACGTCCTTGAGCTCAGGAGAGACTACCCGCGGATCAGTGGCGAGCGAGATGGCGCGGATCGCCGGATACCACATCACCGCGATGGCACAAGTCTGACGGCCTCCGTGGACGCTGGATGTTATATTTGCAATCGACTTTGGGCCGCTCTGGATATCGAAGAGCGATGCAAGGTCAGGCAGTCAAATGGTGTACCGATGAAACGAAAGACTCCAGCGACCGAGTCACCTCTCACATCGGTGTTTTGGGGCGACGGACAATTTGCTTATGCCCGCGGCTTCTTACTACAACTCGCTTTTGACCGAGGCAAGGTTTTGGATCTGGAGAGAAATCCAAGGAAGGGGTTTGTCCGCGCAACTCTTCTGCTTCTTCCACAAGAATGTATGTTTACCTGCTGGAAAAGAACACCTCATGACTTCAAGTATGCGTCCACGGATGTTGATCGTAGACATAGCCTACGCGCCTCAATACCAAATCAAATCCCACTCCCGTAGTACAAGATCCGAAGGAACCTTTCGTGTCGCACAGAGATGGATTACGGAATGTCTAGCTGAACACCCACAATGCGGTGCCAAACCAAATGCATCTACCACTACGCAGTGGTACCCCAGTCGCCTCCTGGACATGGGACCTCTGGACCAGGAGAGCTCAAGTTGCCGACTCGTCCTACCGAAGATCACCCCTATCCAAGGTTCTTACGCGACACTTAGCCATTGTTGGGGTACGAAGGAGTCTTTCAACCTTACAACAAGCAACTACGCACAACTACAGCAGGGAATCGCATTCGACACCCTCCCTCCCCTGTACCGTGACGCCATGGAAACGAGTCGCCGCCTTAACATTCGGTACCTGTGGATTGACTCTCTGTGTATTATTCAGCATGGTGATAACTTCATTGACTGGAAACAAGAATCAATGCACATGGACAAGATTTACTCTGGGTCCTTCGTCAACATCTCAGCGGCCGATGCCCCAGACGCAAATCACTCCCTCTTTCACGACCGCAATCCCGATGCTCTGTGTTCGCAGATTGTAGAGCTTCCTATTGGTTCACAAACTAATCGCTTTCTGTTAACGGACTATAACTTCTGGAGGACAGAAGTTTCCAGCGCGGTCATCAATACAAGAGCCTGGGTGCTCCAAGAGAGACTCCTCTCTCCTAGAGTGCTTTACTTTGGTCAACGGCAAATTTTATGGGAGTGCCATCAAAAAGAAGACGCTGAGATCTATCCGGAAGGCTTACTGATAGACCTATCTCGATTTCCCAGTCGGTTCAAGGGCTTCTGTCACAATCAACTGGGCTGGAGACCCCGGGATCACGGCGATCTGTCAAAGTACAATTACTGGTGCAACATTGTGAATACCTACACTCGAGCTAAGTTGACATTCCCCGGCGATAAGTTGATTGCACTTTCAGCTGTCGCGAAGGCTATCAGAGAGTTACTTCAGGATAGTTATGTTGCAGGTATGTGGCGCCGCTCTCTAGAGCGGGAACTGCTGTGGTCTGTCGCTGTCGGTGAGGCGCAAGCTAGGCCATCAGTCTACCGGGCTCCAAGTTGGTCTTGGGCGGCGGTAGATGGACACATTACTCCGGGTATCATGGATGTCGAAGCAGTGGAGATGTTGATCGAGGTACAGGATCTACATCTCGACTATGTTACAAGCGATACAACAGGCCTGATCAGCGGTGGATGGCTACAGCTCTGGGGAAGCCTCAAGACACTTGAGCTTCTGCCCGATGCCTTGTTCAGCAGTCATAGCAACAACTACGAGTTCTTGATGATGGTTGTCAATGGCGTTCCGGTCAGCGTCCGTGCTGATTCGGTCATGAAAGAATATCAGCCGCACGTCTATCTCGATGACAACCAGCAGTGGGTCAGCACACAGAACCATCGACCGGAACTATTCTGTATGCCAGCCAAAACCAGACCCGGCAATGACTGGAGCATCTACGTGCTATTGCTGCAGCTTGAAGATAGAAAAGACGGCACCTTTCGTCGCATTGGAATGGCCCGCGGTTGGGGCAAGGAGTTGAGGGAGAGCTTGCTAGCAAGCAATGCAGAAGAGAGTACCTTGCCGTGCGTAAAGTATGAGGGAGGTCGACACCTAGTGCGGATCCTTTAGTTGGGCGGGGCCATCAACACGACTAGACACTGTAAACAGGGCAATACAGTAAGAGCCAAGTACGACACGAAGGACTGAATGGGCATCTGCAGATGAGGATGAAAGGGAGAAGTAGATCACCATCCTGAGTGATAAAACATGGGACAATGCAGATAGAATGTTACCTTAGTGAATATTGTCTAAGGCGAGTCAATGACTCTAGCTGCCTGAAGTCGAGAGTTATAGTAGTAATTTGTGGTAAGATGCTTTGTTGTTGCCGTAGGATCGATTGACACAACTGAGATATATACATCCGAAGTCTACCCACTCAGATATGGTCATACTACTCTACTTAAGCGCTCTAAGTATGGTAGGCAACGAGGTCTGCCCAAATTCAGAGGCTGAGAAAGAAGAGCTCACAACAGAGGTAGCACGCGCAACAGAATGCATGGAAGCTACTCCATTCGATTGTCGAAAATAAGGCACTTATTTAGAGTTGATCTAAGCTGGGGCGGACGCTGCACATCAGCGGGTATTCGAGGTTTTAGCGCACAAAACAAAAAGACAGCCCATCGGCACGTCTCGGTCCAACAACTGTCGCCATCCCACCCCAGTGAGCACGACATCAACAAAATCCCTTTGGCTTTCCTCTTTCTCACCACCAGTTCACTTGGCACTCGTGGCACTGCAACAACGCCGCACCACAGGGCAAACGACCAGCCCCCCTCGATTGACTCCACTGCTGTCTTGGTTGGGGTCCCCAGGCTCTCACCTAACTCTAGAGGACTGCCAAGCAACTTGCAATAAGGGCCGTATTCAAAGGCCCCAAACGACCTTCCAGAACTGGAAAGCCTTCGGACTGAAGTCACTGAACCTCTGGCTGCCTTCGCCGCTGCCCAGACAGCCCAGCCTGCTGACGCTCTCTTGGCGGCGATGCTCATCTCACTTGACCTGGCCACTCCAAGACAGATACGCATTCTCAAGGCGTAGACCAGCACTGATAACTGGCTGAAGCTATCCTCGCGAGCTTGCCGGCATTTATGACGATTCAGCCTCAAGAGGCAGCTCAGGGAGCTTGAGAAGCTATAGCGACCGTCACCTCGTATTAAGAGTGTCAGCGACGGCGGCACATACCCCCGAGATAACACCCATGCTCGATTCCTTCTCGAAGCACGCAAAGTTTTTAAGATTTGGCTGGTTGGAGTGGAGCAAGGGATGTTGGCTCATGAGGCTATTTTGTGGTTTCCGCAAGATCTGGTTCGTCAGAGCTACGGTGACCCCCCGAGATTCATCAATATTCAAACCTCGATAGGTCGTTTTCATTGATCTTGTGTGCTCTTTTTCTCGCCCGTTTACTCCTTGGTGTCCCGCCGTGCCGCCCTCGTGGTACCAGGCAGCGAGTCGGTTCGCAGGTCGAACCTTGCGTGACGTTACAGTGCCATGACGTGCGGGGACCTCTGCAAAGCCTGGGATGATCACTTTCACCGTTTGTCTTGGGTTGCGACGCAGCAACGCTGCATTGCAGCCGTTAGCTGTCTGCGAGGCCGGGACACATATATAGCACCCGTTGGCCTCTCGAAGAACCACCCGCCTGCCGATCCGCTTGTGTTAGCTCGGAGCTCTACACATTCTTTGATTGGAACTTCGCCCGGCAGTGCTTGCCAGCACGTGAAAGCCGTGTACATCACAGAAACTCGAGCTCGGCCGATTCTTGCTTCCCGCGCCGACAGCAAGCTATGAGTTCACCACTCAAATACGATCATCATGTCGGGGAGGACAGGCACGTCGTACGGGACGATGCTTCGGCGGAAGAAGTAGGAGTGGTCAAACAGCAGGAAGTTTACGCCTTCGATGAGTCGCGCAAGATTGGTGTTACCGGCGCGGTCTTCCTCATTCTGAATAAGATGATTGGTACCGGTAGTAAGTAACAGACGGTCGATCACGATGGGTATAACACTCACATCCCGTTTCTCAGTCTTCTCAACTCCATCCGGTATCTTCCAGTCGACTGGTTCCGTCGGCGTCGCTCTCATGCTATGGGTCATTGGTGGTGTCCTGACCTTCTGCGGTATGAGCGTCTTCCTCGAATTCGGCCTCGCCATCCCTCGATCCGGCGGTGAAAAAAATTACCTCGAGCGCGCCTACAAGCATCCAAAATACCTAGCGACTTGCGTGCTCGCTTCGCAGATGATTCTCCTCGGCTTCTCGTCCGGAAACTCCCTTGCCTTCGGCCGATACATCTTATTCGCATCGGGATCCGAGTCCCCGGATGGTTGGACCGCCCGCGGCATTGGTATCGCCGGTGCCACCTTCGCCGTCGGCATCCACGCTATTACACCTAAATGGGGTATCCGCCTGTTCAATGTCTTGGGCGTCTTCAAGGTCATTGTCTTACTCTTCATCGTCTTCTCCGGGTTCGCTGCTTTGGCTGGTCGACGCCGCGTGCCAAACCCCCACAACTTTGACAATGCTTTCCGAATTGAAGAGGGTGAAGGCTACGGCAATGGTGGCGTCTATGGATACGCGACAGCTCTGCTTCGCATCATTTACAGTTATAAGGGCTGGGAGAATGCCAACTACGTGGTGGGCGAGTTGAAGAACCCGCGCAAGACTCTGGCTATTGCTGCACCTCTAGCCATCGGCGGCGTGACGATTCTCTACGTCCTTGCAAATGGTGAGTTCACTTAACTCTTCCAAAATCTGGGGATTTGTTTGCTCGTCGGCTAACTGTGATTTCTAGTCGCGTATTTTGCCGCCATCCCCAAGACCGAGCTCGCCACATCCGAAGTCATCGTTGCAGGTGTCTTCTTCCGCAACGTCTTTGGTAACAGTGCCGGTGCCAGAGCTCTTCCAGCGTTCGTCGCCATCAGCAACTTGGGAAATGTGCTTGCCGTTAGTTTCGCGCATGCTCGCCTGAACCAAGAGTTGGCAAAGGAAGGCCTCTTGCCATTCAGCACCTTCTGGGCATCCAACAAGCCATTCAATGCTCCGGCTGCAGCCGTACGTGCCTAGAATCTGCATCACATGTTCTCAAGCTAATATACTCCCAGCTTTTCCTCCATTGGATCGTTACTGTCATTGTTCTTGTTGCCCCTCCTGCAGGACCAGCTTACAACTTCATTACAGATCTTTACACGTATGTCTAGTCCCCCAAGCTGAGTAACAACTATTTGCTAACACACGAACAGATATCCCGGCGCGTGGATCAACGCGTTTGTTGGGATGTAAGTTGTTCTAGGAGATTTCTCCTAATTGAATATCAGCTAACATCACAATTAGTGGTCTCCTTTACCTCCAATGGAACAAGAGAGAGAACTGGACATCCCCTTGGCACACCTACTTCCCGATCACCATCCTCTACGTCCTGGCCAACGTGTTCCTCTGCATCGTTCCATTCATCCCACCCACGGGATCGTGGACTGCAGAAGGTTACCCGTACTACGTCTTCCCAATTGTTGGGGTGGGCGTGCTCCTTCTTGGCGGTGTATACTGGGGTTTCTGGACCAAGATCTTCCCCGCTATTGGTGGCTATAAGGTCGTGGCGGAGAGGACGTATGACGAGGAAGGTCACGAGGTCATCCGATACCGTAAGGTCAGCACGAAGCACGGCCACTCAGGGCCGATCGATTGAGACCTTGGCCCATAGATAGCTATAATAGTTGAAGCCGCTATGGTTGAACCTACTGTTCATATGTCATGACATTTTGACCAGCATAAACCCAAACATGAACCCTTCTAATAACTCGAAACCTTGGTTGGTCATAGTCACGTTGAGGGCGTATTGTGGGACTTGGTATCTTATTGAATGAGTATGCATTCATTCAGAATCATTCATTCGGGGTACTCAAGACATGATAACACAGCTTGACGTTAGACCTTAGGCTTTGACGTTGGCTTCAACTTCGGAAGTATGTATAGGGTGCAATCATATCAACTTAAACTTCTCAGTCAATTGTCTCTACACTAATCATACAGCTCTTTACCCGAACGCCGCGCAGTCCAAAAGTAATCACTAATCATATCTACTCGAGGCGCTTGTCCTCCAACCCTTCGGTGTCACCGGGCTCACGGTACTCGCCAGTAGGCTTAGCACCCCGGGTACGACCTTCCACGATGTTGCTCTTGTCGATAGCCTCCTTATCATCACGCTCTGTAAACGAATCAGGAACTGATGCCACGTTCTGCGAGGCAGAATGAGACTTACCTAGCTGAGCATCGGAGTCGGCAGTCTCAGCATCGACAGGGTCTTCAACTTTGGCATCATCGCCGAGGACGCTAATAGGCTCGCGGTCACCCTGGCGGGACACATACTCGTTGTCCTGGACATCTCCGGTGGGGGCTTCGGAAGACATGATGATGTTGATGATATGTTGTAAGACTGATTGTACTGGTGTAGTCTGGAAAAGCTTTGTCGTATGTTGGGGTTTACAATTGGAGAGTATTGTTGTTGTTGTTGTTGATGATGGACTGCAGGTTTTTTACCACAGGTTCAGGACTCTTTCCTCAGTTCATATACAAATCCATCTTCACTATCAACGATCATCATTGCGATCTAAGCTATAAACACCATAGTCACGAATGTTGAGATCATTGTCGAGCTCACAGATTGTCTGTAAGTCTATGACGCTGTCATTTACGCGTAGAAACGCGCATCAAAGGGGCTCCGACCTCCCTGGCGCATAACCACCGTGCAGAAATTAATTAAAGTCGATCTGCACGCGACATGGAGCAAAGTGTCCGATGGCCCCCTTAAGCTAACGGCGCCACCTTTGATTGCAGCAAGCATCTCAAAGCGATGGTCCAGCCGCCTGGCGCGCGTTGATACCTTAGTCTCATGGAACGATGGAGCCTATGGCAACGAGCGCCAGCCGCCTCATTAAGGTGCCTTAGCATGGGAAAGTAACCAAATAAGACTACTAGGTATCCGTACGGGTACCGGTAGTCACCTTTGCTTCAGCCTCGTTCCCGGGTCTTGAACCCCATCGATCGTCCCTGATCGATCGCCTGAAACCCGATTGGACAATGGACGAAAGTCATGATGCCTTTTCGAATCGGTGGATGCCCAGCCCCCGACTTTATTTTCGGTGAGTATGGGGACCGCACCGGTATAGCTGATATCGCACTATCACTCTTCAATGTCTTCAACTCTCAAACTCGTGTTCAACTTAGGTATCCATCCAGAAAAAACAAGATAGTGGCATTAAAGAGCTTTTTATACAACTCTAGCTTAAAACAGACTCATCTATGGCTATGTAGAGTTGACTATCGGCATTATCCAAAGGTCTGGTCATAGAGGAGAATCATAGACCAATCTACTCACCGAGATCCCTCGAAGCCTAGAACCAACCGAAGAGCTCACCGAAATAAACTCCCTGCGCACGATCGGTCTGACATCATGTCGTGTTTCGCTCAAGTGGGCAACAGAAACGGGTGCGCGGGCCGCATCATATTGACGTCTCCCGTCGCCCCAACACACCTCAGCTGCGCACCGAAACAGCAATGATCCTCGGGCGTCTAAAACTCTTACATCACCCCCCTTCACCAAAAAGCAACCGGGAAACTCTGGGGCGAGCCTTGAAAGCAAGATTCAGCCTGCCGAGTCGGGTACCAAGTGCCAGCAGAACGAGTGCCCAGTGATACAAGGTTCCCCCGGTGGTGTGAGTTCCAGTGTTCAAGAGCAAGCAAATTTGCTATCTCATAATCAGATAACTCCCCACTGACAATGTTGCCTTTACTTCCGTGCTTTGATTTCTTCCTTATTCACACAAAACATTTGGATGATCCACGACAATAATACCAAGAATTCCGACGTTCCACAACCGTCCTGTTCTTCCCCACCCTGGCTCTTTCAGCGCTTCTATCGATCTGATCGTGCATTTCCAGCCCCCGAGCGCAACGAAGTCAACTCGTCACTATCCGGACTAAAGAGGGACCAAAGCGAGCGGCTTCATCGGTAGCCTGCGTCTCCGCAACGCCCCCGCGTCCCGAGCCTTTCCCATTCCGGCCCTTGTCAAACGAAGCCCAGGCACATCCCACGTGCTGATCGTGATCCGTATCAGATTCAGCCCGTCATGCCACGCCAGGAACGTCACCACAAAGAGCGCGTTGTCTACGACGACGATCCATACTATGACGACTACGAGCGTCCAAGGGCCTCGCGCCGCGTTTCTCGTAGCGCACATGAGTACGAGGCCAGCGGTGGTCATCGGCGCAGCACTCGCCGCCACGATTCCTACAGCCCCGTCGGCCCTGCCCGCGCCCGCTCGGAGAGCTATGGTCGGCCTCCTGCCCGAAGGCACGATACATACGCTGAGTACTCCGACAGTGGAGATGATAGGCCTCGTCGACGAGGCCATGGGCAGAGTAGCAGCAGCCGTCGGAAGGATAGCAAGACGTCTCGGTCATCGAGGGGACCGGAGCGCAACGATTCTGACAAGGCTGCAATCATACAAGCTGCCGCTACCGCTGCCGTCGTGGCGGGCGCAAGTGAGGCATGGAGGATGAGGAAGGAAAAGACGTCTTGGTCTCAGAAGGGAACGAGGATGGCGACAGCTGCGGCGGGGGCTGCTGCCATCGCGGCTTTCAACAACAATACTAATGGGCAGCACGGCTCAAAAGACGGTGGCGGAAGCAAGAAGGATACTATCCAGGCTACGTTGGGTGGCTTGCTGGTGAACCGACTGGCGAATGGGGTAGGCAAAAAATAACGGGAAACATACCAGGCGGAACGAAGGCACAGGTGGAAAGCACGATAACAACGAAAAGCTACCTCGTTGCCGACATATGAAAGGCTATGAGGTTTATGATTATTTAGACGTCTTACGACAGGTCATGGATACCAGGAGTTTTGGGTTATCTTAATGTTATGTTACCCTCCATGATGTGCGATTATTCCCCACGTTTTGCTGTAAAAGAGATGCGTTTCGCTGCTCCCGCAAGTTCTCTCGACATGATCGTGAGTTCCACTTGGGCGCTCAAATGGCCAAGGTGTGCGGTCGCCATCGAAGTTTTCGCCCTCATTTCAGGTTTCCGTGTGAAGCGAACTCTATTAAAGGATTTGATCTTTAGGTCTCACCTATTCGCCAGGATGATGCTGCTCTGAAGATCAAACTCAGGGTCACCGGATACGGGGCCGTCGAGAGTCTATCAGCTGAACGAATCACTCGATTGGTCATACATGGATGGTGAGGGTAGCGTTGCCCTCTTTCAGATCACCTGGACAAGGATGAGTATCAGTTTCGGTAGATAAGATCGGGTTATAGAAATAAGCTTTGTTCCAGGAAGCCAAAAGGGTTCAGATGTCCTACGCATTGCTTCTCGGTATTATCGCGGGAATGTGGTCTTTAGCAGATGACCTTAAGTAACACAAAGCATAATTCGTAACAAATTCTGAGGGTTGAATTAGCTGACTCTGCGGCTCGGCGACGTTGGCTTTTTTGATGTTGGAGACTGTAGTATTGCCCTCGAGCCTGGATATGGGCTGAAGGCCCACGACGAAATTGAAGTGCACTGGATTCGGGCCCGTCACCCTTTATACTGCTCAGGTCGACAAAGAGGCTAACAATTAAGCAACTACATCATCAAGAACCCCAAGAAGAACTCTGGGTTACTAAAACTATGAAGGTTCCTCTCGTGAGGTGTTTCACCATGGCTTTCAAGCACATGGAGTCCCAGTCCAGCCCGGAGTGTAACCCGTCATCGACAGCTCACCCGCATTAGATTCAACCTCACCCTTCCATCCCATGTCGACTGATCCGCCCTTAGTGAGAACATAATTAGCCGCCTGGCAGCGGAGCCATCCGTTGATAGCCGGGTGGTTGCACTCGGCGTGATCCATGAGAGCGTTCTTGAGGTTCATGACCTGGTTCAGAATTTTTGAGTGCTCTTGGTGAAGTTCCCGATTGCGAGCCTCGGCGGTATCTTTGGCTGACTCGAGATCGGCACTCTGCTGCTTCTGCTTCTGCCAATTGCGGGCCGACGCTCGCCTATGGCGTTCGCGGCCGAGAGCCGGCGGTTGTGTGGCGGGAATAGTACTATGGCGCCTCTGCAAGACTGGCTTCCCAGGCGCTTGTTGAAATTTCTCGGCAACATCGTCGTTCGACTTTCTCTTCTTTTTAGGAGGTGCACGCTCCTCGTCGACTTCTCGTCCATCCATTCCTTCGCTAGAAGCGAAACTATGACGACCTGTAGTCTCTCCACTCGTAGGAGATGTAAATCCATAGGATGAGTTGATGCTAGTCGGAGATTGCGTAGCAGATGGGAGGGAATAGACCATGGGCATGCTTGGCTGTATCAGACCGTGAGCATTGGAATAGTCCCAAATAGTCGAATCCATGCCAGAGTCTAGAGGGAAGTATGGTGTTGTAGGTTGGAGATTAGTTGAAGTCCACCAGTCAACTGGGCTGAACTCTATGGTGGGCTGAGTACTGCAGAGGCTTCCGTGAAGTGCATTTGCATCTACAGGTATCGCATTTCCGTCCATGCCGTTAGACTGCGGAGTACTAGAGCTCGAAATTGTGTCGTTGTAGTAAGTCATATCCCTCGGCGATACCGGCACATCAAATGGATTCATAGAACATCGTCGTACCATTGAGTCGTATGGTTGTATTCCACTCCATGATGGGGCCTGGTAAGCTACAGATACTTGGTCGTGGACGCTCTCTATGGGTTCGAAAGGTGGAGCGATAGAGTGGTTGAGCTTGGTGTCCAGCGAGGTGGTCGGTAGAAGCATCATAAGCGATTTGTCTTCTTCATCCAGATTTGGATCAAGAGCATCTGAAGGCAAGAGGATGTTGTGACAGTCGATGCTTCCGTGGATCGTATCAAACGGGACGTCGTAGTCCAAGCAAGACTGGTTGGGCTTTGATCTTAGCGATGTAGAGACCTCCAGAAAGGCGCGAGGTTGATTTTCAACGCCGTCTGGTCCTTGAAGTCCGGGTTGAAGCTTGTCTCGCGGTCGAATATCGTAGTTGTAGTGTCCTCCGCCGGAGATATATCTTGAGCAAGGTTGCTCGCCATCACACTGTATTTTAATTAGACTTGATTCAGGAGTGAACGTGCAAAATTTGTCCATAAACACACCTTAGCCTTCTGTTGTTGACAAATATCGCAAGCTTCCTTTACGAAGATTTCTGGTTTACTATGGTTGCTGTTCTTCGGTGTTAATTTTGGTTGAGCGGTGCTGGCCATAGCCTATTTCTACAAGTTAGAGACGCTAGCGTCAGTCAGGAGGGTAATAACTTACAACAGCAATCAGGTTGGTCCTCCCGGCAGGATTCGGTGCACTTGTGATCTCCCAGTCGTTTTGATCGGCTCCGCGCCGTGCTCACTGGTTTACCACAAAATTCTGACAGCTTCGCGTCTTGCTATGAGCTCTCACATCGCTCAAAAATCATGACGATCATGGGGATCGAGCGCGATCGTTTCTCGTTGTCCGCCGGCTTGGACTTTCCGTGGTTTTATGAGATCCCATGTAGGCGACGGATGATAGTTGGTTTGGGGCCGCTGCTTGCCTGCTTGAGGATCAGCTCAGGCGGCCGCTTCTTAATATGTGTCACTGCCATGGGTTCACAGGCTTTCCCCGCAGAGAGTCACAGTCCTGAAGACCCTTGCCCCTAACGCGGATGCAGCCGCAGGTCAACAGCCGTGAAGCGATGCAGTGCGACACTACTCTTGCTGCTGGTGACTTGCGAGCTGCCTGATGTACATGTACCGCCCTCCATTATTGACAGTTGGTATTCAGACAGAGATACAAATTGATCTTGTAGTCTCCCACAGCGAACATAAGGCCTGGCCACACCTCCCTAGACTGACAGTTTGAGCGACAGATCAGCCTCACCCTATCATGGGCTCGCATTCCAGCGCGCGCCGACCGGCACTTCAAGCTAGCAGTGACAATCTCCAATTTGAGGGGGGGAAGCTCTGTTTACTACGGAGACATGTGCCTACTCTAGGCGGTTTGAGGGAGGGCATAGCATGTGGGAAACGAAGAAGAAATGGCGAATTTGGGCGAGCATGAAGTCCAATCGGAAAGCCAGGAGAGCGATCTTAGTGCATGTTGGGTTTTCAATACGATCGTTACAATTCGCGAGGGTGTAAAGAACAATGGAAGGGTCTAGACCTTCTACAAAGACCATTCGCAATGGTCTCCAGGCTAGTTCCATCGTTATGAGAGTGCAAGGGACAGGATTGTACTCAGATGTACTGGAGCAAACGACAACGCCGCCCAGTACCATCATCCCCAATTTCGAGAAAGAAAGTCTGGCTACATTCTAGACCATTCATGGCTATATCTCCGAGAAAGATTTGCAAGAGCCTTAACTCCGGAATGGAATCCGGCACATGTCATTGGTTAATCTTTTCCGGGGTAACAGCGGTGGCAGACGTGGGCGATGAATAGAACGGTGATCTTTCTAATTGGAGGGATAGATAAGCAACTCTTTGCCCCCCTCCCTTCCAGCCCCCAGAAACTGCAGGTCTTTGCTTTCGGTCAAGCATTGGTGTCGCACAAAGGGTTGGTATGTACACGTATACGGTACTGTAGAGTTGCCTTCAGCAAGTAAGATGAGGGGCCAACGTCCCGCTCGCCTGCTTGTACCAGACGCTTTGTTGAGCTTATCAGCATCAGTGGATCAACCAGACATCACCTCTATGGAATATCACAGACTACTTTATGTAAGTGCATTGCATCCACTGCTCCCTCAGACCATATGCTATTACAACCCAGGAGTCTGTAGAGTACATACACTGGCAGCTGTTCAACGGCATATCGACTAAGTCGAGCCCCTATTACATGCGTGACAAGCCATGTGCTGCAGCTATGATCCTTGCACCAGGATTATCGGGTTAGGATTCGATGGCTTCAAAAGCGTGGTCTCGTCATTCTCATCTACCTCGCACCTGGAAGCCGAAATTTTCCCTTCCTGGTAAAAGGAGACGGAAGTTTCCTGGTGATCCTTAACATCATTCTGAATCCACACCAACCACATCAAATTCCTGCTGTCTCAGCCACACTTCCTGCGGACGGTGTTAGCGTAGGTATGCAATCTTTACCGCTCCTTGGAAACCCCATGGACGCCTAATTGAACGGGCTTCACAGCCAACGTGGTCAGCGGTCGGTGGCTAGCTGTAACTTCATCAGCTATTCCCCTTGTCACGGTGTCTCACAAGGCTACATGTGGCTGGGACATGGACTGATATAAGCTTCGGTAGGTACATTCACTAAGCAATGGGCCTTCGGCAGTTGAATTATGGAAGTGTTTGGTATGTGGATCCTGGTCACCGTAATGGCGATATCTTCTTTTCTCTCGGTGAGGGCCACGTTTGAGTCCGATCTGTCATACTGACTTAGCTGGCCAGAGTCAGAAGTACGTGTCAGAATCTTGCCAGCCTTTTCTAGATACTCAACCCACCAAACCTGAGGTCGCGTCTCTAAATGCTACAAACTACCAACCTACAACGAGATCTCCAGAGAGATACGTCAATTGTGGTACGTGGTGAGGCCAAGGGTTCTCGTGTCAACCTGGCTGGTAGGATTGGACGTGCAGTGTGCGTAGCATCCCTGGAGCTTACAGAGCTACTTCATATCAGCTAACTTGACGCATCAACAGCGATAACTGGATGAAATGATGCAAGCTAGCCACCCGACCTATTGGAATACGGTGTAGGATGCCGACCCTCGGACGGTGTGGTCAGACGCTACATCTGTGAGCATCCCCTCCCATCATCCTGGCAACGCTCGACATCGAATTTAGGGGTCGGGGTCGCCACCTCTAATAAGCAAACCCCTCTCCTGGCCATCTTACCTACAGCTGTCCTTACCCTGACAGCCACCAGCTAGCTACCTTTGCCATAAAGCCAGCACAGTCTCATGTTGGCCCCATTTTTCCTTGCTCCAAGATCTACATGTGCAAGGAATGCGAACCGCTCAGCCGGCGCCAGGCCCAGACCGATCCAAAAATTGTGCTTTCTGTCGCCATGTTCAAGTTTCCGCGGACTCTTTGAAACGACAAACTAAAGAACGAAATATTGGCCCGACAGTTCAGATGATTCAAATTGTGGCAAAAGCAATATGTTGAACTTTAGATCAAGATCCCCAGGCACACGAGGTCAACGCGAGATCGGGTTCAATTTTCTTGAGAGCGGTAGATCGAATGAAGTGCTAAGGGGATGTTCACTACACTCCTTGATTGATTTTTGTATGATCGTTTTTTCTGACTCACACGAAGTTCAGTCTGGAATCTCCTAGACAACGAGGTGCCCGGCACGCGGTGTGAAGATTACATCGCCCTGTGCTGCATTGACTGCTGGTTGTGACCCCTGGGATTACATACCCAAATGACTCTTTTTCTTAGAGAAAAAGAGAAACGTATGCTTCAGAACCTAAAGAGTACGATTCTGATATTTTTATAGCGATTTAATTTGTTGGTAGCTATCTGTGAAGGCTTGTTGATTGAGGGGTAGAAATCTGAAGGGGGCGATGTAATCTTCACACCGCGTGCCTGGGTTTCCATCTTGTGGATGTAGTCTAACAGCACACACAGGTCTGACTGAAACTCCGGATCTTCAACCAGGGGGATTGGACAATGTTAGAAAACCGAAACCGAAAGTGCGTGCAGCACTTACGTCAACTATATATCCCTTCGATAAGGAAGGATTCCACCGTGCCTTAGTTTAAGACTACCAGCAACGATATGTTTGTACTACCAAGTACCCTACTCAACATACGGTGTAAAAAGCTTTTCCTTCTAAGCTATCTGTCTGTACATATTGATTGTCCAATTAGGTTAGCTGAAGCCTCTATCATCTAAAGTTACCTAAGCTGAATCCCTTGCATAATTCATGGAGTTGCATCCGAAGCGGCCGCCGAAACGAGCACCATGGGTAGAGAGTGAGGTCAACTCGGACAGAACACTCCGGCAAAGACTAAAGCTGCCGCATAGCATCTCTTACAACTGTGTCAAAACGCATACCTGCATGGGCCAGCCGGTCCAACTAGAAAAGGATCTACGGAAAATCACAGATGGAGAACGGCTCGATGTATGTTTCTGCCACAATATGTACATTGAATTATTTACTCGTCAAGAATGCATTCCATTTCCTCATCAGCTCGCTCAAAACCTCAAATCATTTACCTCGGCCCTCTTCTAGGCCTCTTTGCCACCCTCATACCCGTCGCGCGGATGGATGCGTCTAGACAGGAACAGCGGTAAGACCACAGGCAGCAGCCGCAGCAGTGACGGAGTTTCCATAGTATTGCCAGACGTTCTGGGCGTTGGCGCACTGCAGGCAGGCATCGTAGCGAGCGATCCACTGGTAGTTGGTGCAGTAGCCTGTCTCGCGGGACAAGGTGATGGAAGTACCTAGAGTTCATCATCGTCAGCGAACAACTCGGTAACGTCATATCGGTTGGTTGAAAGAAAGAGGGATAGAGAGAGCTCTTACCGCAGTTCTCGTGGCAGAGGTAGGCGGGCGTGCCGGGGGCGGGGACGTCCTGGCGGGTGACGAGGGGCATCGACTCGGGGAACTCCCAACCGCCCTGGTTGCGGTTGATGAGAGGGTTGGCGGAAGCCAGAGAGGCGACGAAGGCCACGGTGCAGGCGACGGAGAAGCGCATGTTGATGATTTGGGAGTAGGGTTTAAGGTTTGGGAGAGTTTGGCGAGACTTGATGTTGAGGTGAGTAAGGCAGCTGGGTATCGAGAGAGACTTCATACTGATTCAGGACAATCACGACTCTTTATATCCAACATCACAGCTTGGCAAATGCTACCTTCCTTCTCAGTCTGTACAAAGCTCCTCTCCAGTCTCCAGTTCCCCTCCAGTCCCTCGGAATGCCCAGACTCTTCATCCGAAAGCAGATGCCAAACGGCATCCCACACTGTAACGGCGCACCGATATCGCCGGCGCTATTGGAAGGATGAGATCTTGGCGAGCGATTTCCAGAGAGCCAGTTAACCTTCTGCCCCAACGTTGCCCGGAAAGAAGCGGGTTTCCGAGCGTATTCAGCGGGGCGGCCGACATCCGTCCGAACCTTTTGAAAGCGGAGTCTCATCCCCTTGGGCCCCCGGTCCCCTGCGCCGAGCGGTTATGCTCCTCTTGCCATCTAATCTAATCAGATCATCTGATAATCGGGATCCCTGTGGGGAGCCGGGACTAGACTGCTCAATGGGGCTCTTCATGTCCGAGAATCCACCCACACGAATGCGACCCACAAAGTTTGATATACGAGGTCGTTATGTAAATGGTGAGTTTGGAGTCTTGGCTTTCGGAACTGCCCCAGCTGAGTCCAGCTCACATGCCAAACGGGTTTTCAGGGTTCATGCGACACAAGGTTGTGATTAAGCTTGAAAGGGCCTGAGGTGCAGACGATAAACTTGGTTGTCTTTGCAGTGAAGATCGCAAGTGGCGATATGATGTACTCAGTAAGAAAAGGTCGGGTGTCACAACGGGAAATTGTCCGAAAGGGGAGATTCAATACCAGGTTGATTAGTTCTACGCAACAATACCGAGGGAATGAATCTAGTCTAAAGTTCTAAAGAGAAACCTGTTTAGGCCCTCTCGCCAGAGAAAGCGTTGAAGTTGAACGACCTCAAGCGCGGGTTCTTCTCAAACTCGAGCGTCCTTTGATCATACAACACCAAGGTTCCATTGGAAAGCTGAACATCCAACAAATAAACCACATTCAGTGTCCACTGGTCGCGGTTGCCCTGGACGCTGCCCACCGTGAACCGAAGAACATCATCACCCGTCAACGTCTCGTTGTACATTGCTCTAAAGTTCTTCACATTGCAAACTTCTGTAGCCGAGGCCGTGACGTCAGTGAAGCTCTCAATGCGGTTCTCGGCATCAAGGGTCTCTCCAATCACCACGCTAGAGTTGGCGCAAACAAATCCGTCGGAATCAGCCGAGTGAGACGTGGTCAAGCGGACAAAGTCCCACGGTCCCAAGGAAGCAGGTACCTCTACCTCGGCAGTGTACAGCGATGTGCCGTCGTATGGAGCGGTAGAAAGCCTCTCGTAGACGACGGAGCGGTCGACGGCTGTGTAGTACACGGGTGCTTCCCAGACCTTGCCGACGGTAGGGAACTGCACGACGTAGGTGCCCTGCTTCATAGATGCGGCAAACTCAGGCATAAAACGGCACATGAGGAAGAAGTCGCCGACCATATTCTTGTTCCAGGTTGTCCACTCCCCGAGCGCGATGGTGTATAACCGAGTGACCGGGTCGAAGGATGTATCGCCGGCTTGAGCGCCGGGGGCCGAGAGCTGGTATCCTTCTGCGATGTCGGTGATCTCGGCTGGAACGGCGAATGTGAGGACAGAGTCAGCGGCAACAGGTGACGGCATTGAGATCTGGATGTGGAGTTCCATCCATGCTGCCGGGTCAATGACGAAGGCTGTATCCTCTTTCAGCCTCTGAAGCTTCAGGGAGGTGAAGGCGCCTTCGAGGCCGGTAGGCGTGGCGGTGGCTGTGAGCGTCGTGGTTGTGCCTGGCACGGAAACAGGGGCAGTGGTTGTTGGGGCCGATGTTGTGGTGGGCACTGCAGTAGTGGAGGTAGTCACAGCAGCTGTTGACGATGGGAGGCTAGAGGTCCATGTGGCATTCTGGCCCGGAATAGGATCGCTTCCGAGTTGGATGGAGAACGGATCAGAAAGGAACAGCTGCCAGTCTTCAGGCTTGGAAGCGTCGCCAAACATGCGCAGGGAGCGTGTGAAGATGCGGTATCGTCCAGACGGGATAGCAGTACCGTTCGCAAAAGAGCGGAAAGTCACGTAGCTGCCCAGGTTGAAGCGTACAATCTCCCTCATGGGGAAGTCCATGTAGCCTCCGTCAGCAAGGGGCTGGGACCTGACGGAGCCAAGCCAAGCCTTCGAGCCTGAACCATGTTGCGGCGGGTACGCGAATTGCTCCGTCTTCCAGTCAATGCCGACCAAATCGACGGAGAACTCGTAGGTGCCGTAGCGGAAGGCGAAGTATGTCTCAGGCGAGTCACCATCAGCAGGGTGGTATGCCTTGCCTTGGTAATCGAGTGGGTACAGGATACCATCGGTATCGTCGTAACGGTATGACTCTGGTCCGTGATGCAGCGCAGTCCAGTTGTAAGTAGACGCCTCGATGCCAATGTAGGGCACGGCCAGCAACTCATCGTTTGAACCTGCGAGAAGGATCTTGCCACTCCACAGAGCACCGCTATCAGAAGCGACGTCGGGGGCAGAGAGGGTGATCTCGATGTCCTGAGTCGCACCTGCGGCCACTGTAATAGTCTTGCCCTCGGCTAAGGATCCAGCAGTGGACACCAAAGGCGGGTAGTAGGTATTGGGATACAATAGGCTGTTTCTAGATGAGACAGTCGAGGCAGCGATGTGAGAGATGTTGTAAGTCACTTCCTCCGATCCGGTGTTCTGGATGCGGATAGTATGAGTGCTGACACGGTTGTCCGTGTCGTTCAGGGATAGAGTCGGCTCGGAAAGAAGCACGGTAGTGAAGTCGAATAACTTGGCGGCATCAACGAGACCCGCACCCTGCTGAGCAAGCGACGCAACCTCGTTAAGAATCTTGCCATCGATAGATTCGAAAGCAGGCAGGGCCAGAGCAGTAGATGTGAGTCTACGAACAAACTCTGCCCGGTCCTTCTTTGCATGCGCATACCAAAGAGCAGCAACACCTGAGATGTAGGGTGTAGCGAACGAGGTTCCGGAAGAGATGGCAAATTTGCCGTCGGGGAAAGCGCCGTAGACCACGCCACCAGGTGCGGAGATTATGGGAGAGAAGTCGTTCTCGTAGGTCGGACCCCACGATGTGAAAGTGGAGAGCTGGCCAGCGCTGGGGACCTCGGCGGCGAAAGCAGCCGGTTGAGCATCTGTCTGGATCTTCAAGTGAAGGGTGTAGTTCTTAGCAATCTGCTCGGCTGCCCAGTCTCCAACTGAAGCAGTGGTGACAGCCATGAGCTTGAGGGTGTCAGACCAGGCGACAACGTCAGCCATGTAGTAGGCTCCCTGGTTGTAAGAGTCATACAGGATCCCGTAACCGAATCCAGCGCTGGCGATGGAGGAGTACGATCCAGCTGGCTCGCAGACACCACGTTTTGCGAGAACAGCAGTAGAGTCGAGGCCGGAGCCGGCAATGTTGCATGAGTCGCCCTTGTCGAGAACGATGGGCACATCAATGGTGCTATTGAACTTGTTGCCATCAGACGTGACATAGGAGATGTTTAGAGATTGGCCGCCGGATGAGACAATCGTCGCAGGCCATCCCAAGGTCTGCGCAGCCTCGACCGAGCCGACGGAGACGACACCACGTCCAGCGGCGGGAGAGCTGGCGAAATAAGGTCCCATAGCACCAGAGTTACCAGCAGCAATGACAATGAGTCTATCCTGGGCGATCTCACTGGCAACGCGAGAAAGAACTGAGTTGACGTAGCCGGTGTTGCTGCCGATGGAAACGGAGATAATGTCGCAGTCATCCGAGTCAGCGGCGAGCATACCCTTGAGAACCATGTCGTTGGATGTCGCATCCTCGCAGCCAAAGACCTTGTACATGTAAATCTCCGAGTCGGGCGCGACTCCGGCAAAGTCCTGGTTAGCAGCGGCAATGATGGACGAGACAAAGGTTCCGTGACCAGCGCAGTCCGTGAGGGCGGTCGAGTTCTCCTCGAAGAGGTTCTTTCCGCCGGCGATCTTGCCGACCAGAGCTGGGTGCGACACATCTACGCCACTGTCAACCACACATACGCGCTGACCGGCGCCGGTGATGTTGCGATCGTGAAGCTCGCTGACGCGGGTAGCGATGTGAGGGTTCCATTTCTTCGTTCCCGAGGTGACTTCGAATGAGACGTCCAGGGTGATGGGCTGTACCGGCCAGGCGTTGGCGATGCCCGGCAGGCTCTTGATGTCGTCGACGACGCCGGACGAATCGTCGTTTGCAATCTCAACGGAGACGCCCTTGAAGCGACCCGAGATGGCGGAGAAGTCCTCCTTGACGGTGGCCTCGTAGCCGAGGGATGAAATCTGACCGACGATGGAGTCGCCGACAGAAGAGTCCTGGCGGGTGCTGGGGCCGGTCGAGTCTTGGAGCTCGACGATGTAACGGCCGGAAGCAGCGTCCGAGGCCGGGGTTGTGAGGCGGGTGCGGCCGCTGGCGAAGCCACCCTCGGCTGCCGTGACCGGTGAGACGGCGGCGGCAGCGATGAGGGCCGCTTGGAGGATTCCGGAAACCCGAGCCATTGTAGTGAGCTCGACTAAGATCGGCAAGTTGACAATCGATCTCGGAATCTAAACGAGAGACAAGCAGACGGGAGCTGTTGCTTGAGCTCCTCTTCTAGATCAAGGCCCCCAAAGGGCCCATCCCCTTCTATTTATCCAGTTCATCATCTTTCACGATCTCTCAATACGGGATTGGGACTTTGAAGTAGTGCCAGGGTCCCACGATACGAGCTGGAACCGCACCCATTAGATCCAAGATCACCACAATCAAACAAATTGCCTATCAATTACAGTTTTATGGGCCAGTCAACCGATAACCGGAACGCAACAACAAAAGTTCAGGGTCGTAAAGACGGATGTAACTCCGAGGGCTTGGCAGGTACTGTGTTTCCCTTGACTTCTGCCCGTATTCCCGAAAGCGGCAGGTCGTTGGAAAAGACTCACTCGTAGGAAGCCCGGGGGTGCGAACTTTATCAGCTCATCTAATCAATCTTTGTGGGGCTCGGCATGTAGACACCATACATTGCAGTCATTGCTAAGGGCTTTGTGAGATGGATACTTTCGTGTTGTCTGCACGTTGCGGTGGGATGGGTGGGAGGCCGTGGAGATTTGCCTCGATTCGCTTAGCCCTGTGGTAAAATAAGCTCAACTCGGAGGGCCGATGTTACCATGGTTGGTCACTGTCGGTGATGCTCCGAGCTCCGAGAGTGGGTTCTGGGTGAGGAGTCGGAGTTGAATAAAGGGTCCAGACTCCGGGCATCGTGTGATCACTTCTTCAAGTGAGAATTATTCCTACATCTTGGCTCATATTTCGAGTTGCGAGACGCGGGAGTAAGCGGGGCCAAGCTGCCTTACATGAGTCTCATCGAATGTCGAAGTGAAAGCTGAGCTTCAGCCTCGAGCACCCAGAGATCATTGAAGCCAAGCTCAGAGAAGCCCTCCATTGTTAAAATCCTGCACGAAGGCTTTGAGATGAGAGCTCTACCCAGAAGACGACAAGGGCTCAGTGGGAGTTAGGGGGTGTTCGGTGGGCTACGTGATGTTGCATTACCAACTCAATCCACACTTCATCTTGAACCGTCTAGATCATCAAGCTCGTCGGGACGCCTTAAGCTCAATTGATGTTTCATCTCATTTGATGTAATCAACGTAGAACTCAAGCAATCACCTGACTTTCATTCAAGATGAGGAGCGTGGAGGGGCATGGGGGGGAACCAGGATCTGGGGAACCAGCTAGTTTAAACAGGGTCTTCCTGTTCAGATTTCTCTTGTAAATGAACTGGTTATCATCTGTTGCTGCTGTAATCTTGATGTGCTCGTAGGTGTTGACTATGCGAGTCCATATGCTGGCCAGAAGCCGGGAAA
>JFBX01000572.1:509281-568571 GCA_001563135.1 Colletotrichum simmondsii | reverse complement strand
CCAAACTAAGAGCTGTGCCGCACCCGCCTGCCGCCGCCGCCTCTTGGAGGCCGCTTGCCTCCTTCCCGCCCGCCCGTTATCTTATTGCTCTCTTGAATTCTCTCTTTCTGCCTTATAAGCATCTTCAGTATCAAATGTCCACGAATTGACTTTCGTTGAGTCCATCCTTCGTGGTTCATTCGCAGTATCCGCTGGCTCGGCGGCCGGTGTAAGTCAACCGTAGACGACACCACCAAGTCATCTCTCACCATGCCTCAATCTCGAGGGACGTTCAACCTGCCACCGCCGAAGAGGGTTCGACGCCAGTCGCCTACCCGCCAAGGAGCTTTGTTCGCTGCAGGCGTCGCCCCATCAGATGCTGACAAGTTTGCCTCGATTCCGCCCTACTGGACGCCTGCCGAGGACCCTTCCTTCGCGGACGTCTACCATGGGCCCTCCATCTACGGCGACAACGCCTGGTCCCAGAGCCATGGATTCGGTCAGTTGGATCAGACGCTCGGGAAAGCTCTGCCCATGGACGATTCATTTGCGTTCAACATCTTCCAGCCTACCTCGTTTCTTGCGCAGGCGCCTCCTCCCTCAGCACTGAGCACAGTGTCCAGTGTCACATATTCTTCCTCTTCCATTGTCTCCCAGCCTTCATCTGCTGGCTCCGGTGTATCACCCACCCAGATTGACTTTCCCTATGAATGGCCTACTACCAAGACTGCCTCGACAAACCATTCCACAACTCTGGGTGCCGCTGAAAGGTCTTCTGATTCTACTGCCTCTACCGCCAGAGCTCAAAGCCGCTTTATTTGCTTGGGTCACCAATGCGACGAAACTTTTGACCAAGAAAAAGACTTGGCCTTCCATTTCAAGGCGGTCCACACTCACACGTGCAACTGGGGAGGCTGCGAACAACCCAGCTTTTCTTCAAGGGACGGTCTCACCTGGCACGTCAAGCTAGAGCACCTCCTCGTCTGCCCGGCGCCTGGATGTACCGAGAGCTCGTTCCAGACCAAACAGATCCTTGAGAGCCATTTAAGATGTGCTCATCCAGATACCGAGGGCAATTACAAGGGGAAATCGAAGAAGCCACGTTCGAAGCCGAAGCCTCTCGCCCAAACCATGGCTACGCCATCCTCGTCTCACGATACCAGCAGTGTCCCAGGACCATTCCAGAAAGATAGCTTGGAGGAACGAGCTTTAAAGCAGATATTGTCCGTCACGGTATCCAAAAGAAAGTGCCGAGAAAAGCTGAGGGATGTTGTTGAGAGGAGGTATAGAAGAGAAAGAGCACACAAAGGTGACTGATCCCAGCTCCGACTCGCGAGGCCGGTATTCTAACATTAGCAGGCCAAACTCCTCTCGCAGCCGACGGCCCAAGCGACTTGTCCCGGCCTCTTTTGACACAGTTACTCAACAACGCGAGTTTCCCTATAGTCTGGGAGCATGCGGTTCTACCATTTCTCATCGAGTTCATCCCAAAATGGTGTGGCCCCAAGCACGGCATCGCCGCCGTTCGCGGTAAGACACCGAGCACGCGGCAAATCCGCATCACAATTGAAGGCGAATTGCCCTCACGAGCTCGCAAGATCATTATTGCAGTACACGTCAGAGACCTTCTACCCGAAGCCCATCGAGACGGCGTCAAGTTGCTCTTCCTCAAGGGCTATGTTGAACGAAGTGTCTGGGCAAGAGGCTTGAGCAGGGAGATGCCAGATGACATCTGCATGGCCAAGAACCCATACTACTTCAAAGATCCGTGCATGGGCGACAGCATTGGTATCGAAGGCGGTGCGGAGTTCGAGGAAAGCACGTCAACATTGGGGCCGTGTCTGCTCATCGGTGGCGGCAGCTACTGGCTGGCCAACTTCCACCCCTTCGTGGAAGCATACCAGAACTCGAATTCGGTCAGCGTTCAACACCCATCCCCCAACGACCGGGCCCGTTGTATAGAAGAAAAGCACGATACGCTGCCTGAGACAGACTTTGCTCTAGGTAGCCTCGCCGCCACATCGGGACTCGACCTGAAGACGACTCGCATTTCACATCACCCCTATTGGGAAGACTGCGATAAGGAGCCCCCTCTTGTCGCGACTGATTGGGTTCTCGTCGCCTCCAAGACCAGTCAAGCCAACATTCTACGCCGATTCCCCTCGGAGACCATGCCTCTTCTCAAAGAGACACCAATCAAGACGACAAGCGCCGTTGTGCCGGGTGCCACTGTAGTTTCGACGGGTCGAACATCTGGCCAGCAAAGGGGCGAGGTCTGTGACATTCCAGCGTACGTCAGCGCCGAGATGAATGGTACTGGCAAGGCCACGCGCGAGTGGTTTGTCGAAGAGCCGTGCCCTTACGATGACGAAGAAGGGTGGATTCGCGGAGGCATAGGCGTGGAGGGCGACAGCGGCGCTGCCATTGTTGACGCTGAGAGTAACTCCTTGGTCGGCCAGCTTTGGGGCCGCAACAGATATTGGGGTAGCGGCCCTCGCGTAACGTATTTCACTCCCATCGGCGACCTATTTGACGATATTCAGGAAAGATGTGGCGAGCAAGCTCGACCTCAGCTCCCGCAGTATCGGGATGAATCAGATTGTTATCCAGTCTACCCCACTTGTCGACAGTGCTACGACCTACGAACTTACCTCGACAGCCGACGGAGTTCCCGCGAGTCACTTCGGTCCATGATCGGGCACAACGAAGGCGATCACGGAGACTTGACGTCGATTGGTGGAACATCAGAGCTGGCGACACCGAAGGACCACGCACTCTGGGGCCGGACCTCTGGCTTCGAGGAACTCGGTTCCTCGTTCACCAGCATCATGTCACCCTCAACCGCTCATCCGTTCTCCTTCACGCCACAACCTGGTACCCCAGGCATCGTAGATGTCAAAAGCCCGTACGCTCTGACACTGAGCGCAGAGGATCTCTACGGAGACGACTTCACAAAGACGACAGAATGCGGCTCCAGCAAGAGAGCAGCCGCAGTTCCGTTGGCGCGAAGTTCAAGTCAGAATACCAAGAGGCAAAGGTTGCATTGATTATGCTATGCCGAGGCCGGGTGATATATCCGACATCAGCCAGGGAATCCACCCCTCGCCATCTTCTTGGCTCTTTGATCACGGCGGTTGTGATTTGCCCGAGAGCTCTTGCTGGCTTCCTTTCTCCTCCGCGCGGCCTCGGTCTCCTTTTCACCAGTGGGACCGGCCACATTACCGCCTCCACGGCCTCCACCCCCTCTTCCACCACGTCCGCGACCTCCTCGTCCACGACCGCCTCCGCCACCCCGTGAGGAGCTGCCACCATTTTCAGAATCCTCGGCCCCAGAGCCAGCCGGACTAGCTCGCCATGCCGTTGACAGAATCTCGGTCTGAGTACCGGTAAATGCAGCGGCGCCGCTGTACTTGGCCTCGAGACGTCGCTTTTGACCCGGATTCCTCGCCAGCATCACTGCCCAGCCCTCAATGGCCTCATCCGTCATGCCCGTCTCCTCCCTCAACTTTCCTCTCGCCTGGCCTCTTCTCGTCGTAGCCTGCCTGTCAAATACACTGGGGTCGGCTTGGAAGGCCTTGTACAGTGTTTCTTCGCTAGCATCCTTTTGGCCGTCGGCCTCCTCATTGGCGTTGTCGACCGTGCCTCCGACATCGTCTGCATCGTAGGTGTCGTCACGTTCGTCATCATCCGAGTCGAATGCAGCGAGTGCTGACAAGATGGCCGCCTTGTTCGGTGCAGTGGATCTGTCCTTGAGCACGTCGTCGGCTGTCTTTTCGGGTCCCTTCTTTCCGAAGTGGAGCTTGGAAACGTCCAGCTCCAGTCTGTCGAGTTCATCATCATCAAACACATTGTGGCGTTCAGGTAATTGTGGTGGCGTTGGTCTGGGTTCAAGCTGGCTTTTCCTTCTTTCGAATGTGGGGGATCTGTGATATCATTAGCCTTACCATAGTCAAGTAAAGAAACAGAGGAAACATACAACGGAGCAGAGCGGTCCATCGCCGCGAGATGCGGAGGCAATGAATCCTCTAGTAAATGAGCCGTAACAATTTCCGTATTATCGCCGTATTCGTCAAACAGCTTCGAGATGAACCCTGACCCCAGATCCGGAAACAGATCTTGAATGAGTGAAATCTGACTCTGCCGGTGCATGTGCAACTCCGCCTGAACCTGTCCCTCTTCCGCGACATCTTTGCCCTTGCCCTTGTCGACCTTCCTCTTCACGAGCCTCTTTGGCCGCATCATTCCGCCACCAGGCTTCTTGAACCCCTCCAGCGCCGAAATACGTGACTTCAACGCCGTCGACGCCGCGCCCTTCTCCTCGGCCCTCTTGGACAGCTGCTTCAGCACCGGCGTGACAGTGACGAGCTCCGCCACGAGGGAATCGTTCACGTTCAACGGGCCAACCCTATGCGTCTCAGCAGCAGATTTTAGGGAGAACAACACGTCAGCCAGCATCCCGAAGCGAGGCTGCTCGCCCTCCGTCAGGCCGATGAGGCAGAGGTACATCGTCGCGACGAGGACCTTGCGCAGCGGCGGGTTCGTAATCTTGAATGCCGTGACCAGGCCGTCGAAGAAGTCTGAGCCGGCGAGGAAGAAGGCTGCGGCGTGCGGGGAGGCGTGGAGCAAGTGATTCAGGTTCGCGAGGCGGGCCTCGAGGGATTTGAGGTCTGCTTTGAGACCTGCTTCCATTGATTGCGCGAGCGACTTTTTGAGGCCTGCTAGGGGGTGCTCGAGGGCGCTGGCGTGGAGGTGGAAGGCTTTTGAGAGGGTTGCGGGCGCATTTTTGCGGTAGAGTTTTGAAAAGGCGCAGAGGAAGGGGGCTGTTGTTAGGGGTGTTGGGGGTGGTGTTGTCGGGTTTGTGAGGAGGCGGGATGTGAGTGTGAATGCCGATCTGAGTAGTGCCTTTGATGTTGTCGAAGAAGATCCTAGGATGGGTGAGGGTCCTGCTTCGGCGACTTGTATTGTGAAGGAGGAGAGGAAGGCTGGGATGGAGGCGTCCTCTTTTGTGGCGGCGCGGGAGAGGTCTTTATCTGAGAAGGCGAGGTAGGCTTGGGTGAGGGTCGTCCAGGCTTCGAGGAGGGCTTCCCATTCTTGAGATGTGAGTTTTGCGCGCCATGATGGCGTGGGGAAGGGGGCCAGAGGCGGGAGGGAGGTTGCCATGGTTGTTGGAGCTCTGGGAGTTCGTGAGATGGTGAGTGAGATCCAATGTGAGATGTGCGCTGGAACTGGCGGGGTAAGATGCTCTCAGAGATGTGAGGAATTCTATCGCGGGATGCAGGAATAGCAGAATGCTCCTAGGAAGAGCTCAACGTCGGGTCGTTATTGCGCATCTGGTGAGTTTTGGTAACGCGCTTGGAGGTGGCGATGAGGTGAAGTGAGGCGGCTAGCCGTGAGATGTCGTTCTCTCAGATCTCGCCGGATGATTCATTCATTGACGTCGGTGCCTCTCCCCAGCCGGGCCATGCAGTGAGCTTTCGGCGGAGCTGCGAATGCGGAAGTGGGTACCTCCATGGTGGGGTTCGTTCTTTCTCTTGTGCCTGTTTGCTTCCTGCCGCCGCAAATGGTCAGCTTGAAAGATACGTATCTTTTTTTCGACATCCCACTTTCTGCGCTAAACTCACCTAGGCTTAGTCACACCACTCGGTAAAGCCCTACTTTCCAAACCCCACGAAAAAAAGTTCGCGATCGCAATTCCCTCCGACTGCAAGCTCTCAGATAGCCCAAAAGATCATCAGCCTTCATCACTTTGCCGCAACCAAGCCGTTCGAGTCGTGAAGGAATCAATCTCTCCCTAACCTTACCAACCAACTCCCACCCGTTCACCGAACAACAACACTTCAAGATGTCTTACAACAAGGACAAGGACTTCGGCGAGGCGCCCAAGACGCACAAGATCCGCATCACCCTCTCCTCCCGCAAGGTCCAGTCCCTCGAGAAGGTCAGCGCCGAGCTCATTGAGCGCGCCAAGTCAAAGGACCTCCGCGTCTCCGGCCCCGTCCGCCTGCCCACCAAGACCCTCAAGGTCACCACCCGCAAGACCCCTTGCGGTGAGGGTTCCAAGACCTGGGACTGCTTCGAGATGCGCATCCACAAGCGTCTCATCGAGTGAGTTATCCCGCTGTTTCGCACAAGATGATTTGGAGCGAGAATGCTAACAGTTGAACAGCCTCAACGCCCCCACCGAGATCGTCAAGCAGATCATCATCAACATCGAGGCCGGTGTCGAGGTCGAGGTTACCATTGCCGCATAAGCGATTGGAAACCAAGCCCCGGAACAAAAAATGTTGTAAAGACGAGTTGTTGTTGTAGGAGGGACGAAACGGTATGGGCTTCGGACTTGGGAATGCTGCGTTCGCTGAGCCCGCGACGAGGTGTGGCCGAAAGGTTTTACACCTCGGCGCAGCTATGCAAAGGCGGCGGGACGAGTGAGGCGGTCTAGATACCACCCGAATCAACTGATGACCCCCCCATTGAAAGTACCTTACCAGTGATGTGTCGTGTGAATATGCATGAAGCCCAGTTGAAGTACCTACTGTGATCTTGACCATATCGTATGTGAAGTCAAGGGTGGTGGGCACGACGGATTGCGAGAGTCAGGATGCTGAGGAAGATACTCAATGTTTGGGAACTTGTGCCCAACTCGAGTGCAGTATGAGCACCATAATATCACATGCGCAGCCAGATACCCCAACCCCCGGCCACCAACTGATCCTTTTTGAAATCAACGCCGTGCAATGCCAGCCCCCTTTACACAAGTACAGATAGACCGCTTTCGGTCCTTGCTTCGTCTCTTCTGTTCCCGCCACCCCCTTTACAGATCCCATAGACAAAACTCTCTCTTAGGGGGCAACTCGGGCATGAGACCCTCAAACTTGCCCGTCTGCGTAAACGACTGCCACTGCTGCTTCGACTTATCATCATATAACTCGTCGGGTAGTTCAGTGTCCTTGTAGTAGTTTGGCGGACCATCCGGGAACCATATCCTCGTCCACGCGCCGTTGAAGGCTCGAACGCCAGGTAGATTGCCCTGGTAGGTGACGGGCTTGCCCTTCCAGTTGGAAAGCCGCCCATTCATATCCTTGGAGCTGTAGCTCGACACTGGTGGATGCTGCCTCGAGCTCCCCGGCGGGTACGGCCCGCTCCCAGGCGCCGCCGCTTGTTGCGCGGCGGGCGCAGCTGGTGCAGCGGCCTGGCCTCCGAATGGGTTTGGCGCTGAAGCGCCTGCTCCGAGGCCACCCGACGGCTGGCCGAACGGAGACGCATTGTTCTGTCCAAAGGGGTTCGTTTTCTGGCCAAGCTGAGCTGGCTGTCCGAATCCGCTGGCAGGCTGCGTAGGCTGAGCAGTCGCCGCCGGCTGACCGAAGGCGCTGGGCTGCGCATCGGGTTTCGCTCCAAAGGGGTTGGTCGCCGCCGGTTGCGCTTGAGATTGCTGACCGAAGGGATTGGAAGATGCAGTCTGAGCCGGTTGTCCAAATGCACTGGTTGTCGCAGCCTGTGCTGGCTGACCAAACGGACTTGGGTTCGTCTGGGCTGGAGCCCCGAAAGGATTGGCATTCTGTGTCGTATTCTGCGCGGGCTGCCCAAATGGGCTGGGACTGGCCGTGTTCTGCGAAGCCTGACCAAACGGACTGGGTGTATTGTTGCTGCCGGCGCTGGCAAACGGGCTGGCGCCGCTCGTCGCGCCTCCGAAGGGATTTGGCTTCTGTCCAAGAGCACTGGCTTGGCCAAACGCGCTGCCGCCTCCGCCAAGTTGAGAAGGTTGGCCGAAGGCACTGCCCCCTGATGCCGCTGCTGGTTGTGCCGGCTGCCCGAACGCAGGCGCGCCGAAGGGATTGGGCTTCTGACCGAGGGCTGAGGCCTGGCCAAAAGCTGATGTACCACCTCCCAGCGCGCTGGGTTGGCCAAAAGCGGATGTAGGTTGCGATGTTTGCCCAAAAGCGGGGGCAGAGCTACTCGCGGCACCAAATGCCGACGTAGGTTGTGATGGTTGGCCGAATGCTGTAGTCGGCTGCGATGGCTGCGATGTTTGACCAAAAGCTGGCGTGCCAAAGGGATTCGCACGTTGCCCCAGGGTCGCAGTTTGGCCAAAGGCGCTCCCTGTTGAAGTTCCACCTCCGCTACCAAAGGCAGAAGTCGTGTTTGTGTTGTTAGAGGAGAATGGGTTCGACGTCGCTGCGTTCGAATTTGACGAAAAAGGGTTCTGCTGTGAAGAAGCGCCGCCCCGTCTTCCAACCGCAAACTCCCCTGTAGTCCCGCCTGGCAATGTGCCTTGCTTGCAAATGTCTATCCTGTTGGGATGCGTTTGCTCGGCAGCAATGATGAATTGAATAGCTCCGTCAAGGTTGCCCACCGCCGTCTTCATTTGTTGCTGGGCTTGCTGGTATAGCTCTTGTGCTTGATTGAGCTTTGGAGTCCGTCAGCTGATAGACCTGTAAACCTGAGTAAGGTGACTCACCGCTTGCTGAGGATTTCCAGAGGCTTCCGCCATCATGTGAACGAGTCTCATCTCCTCGAAACTCTGCTCGCGCAAGTTGCCTCCGAAAAGCTGCTCCGGTGCATCCCTGCCGGGGCCATAAGCGGACAAGATCCATTGTGGCGCTTCCGACGTCAGATCCTTCTCAATGGTCTCCTTTGATAGCGCATACGGAAGCCCTGGTCGCATGTGAGTAAAATGCTTCGTTCAAAACTCCTAGGAGCCGCGGTTGTTGGACGAACCATCATTGTTGTTGCCGCCTCGATTGAATCCTCCTCCTGTGTTTTGGCCAAAGGCGGCGAAGCGGTTGTTATTTTGCGACCGTGGGTGCTCGAATCGGCAATTCTCTGCGATATCACGTATTAGCCCCTTCGATCCGAGCTTGCGATCGAGACCCCTCGAGGGGGTAATGATAGGTGCACAGCGAGTGACGTACGTCCGTACCTGCAGTTCCCCTGCTCGTAGAACTTGCAGACTACCATTCTAGTTGTTGTTGGGGCGGTTTCGCAGTGCAAATGGCGTGATGACAGCGGCTATGTCATTTCGTAGGTGATGAGAGCTCGAGATAGGCCAGGGATTCGACGGTGGACAAAGGATCAAGCTCTTGTGATCTCCAGAGCTCGGAGATTGGGCGTCGAGAAAGAAATCGTTGACAGCCTTTCTCAGCCTTGCCGGCGCGTGCCCCTAGCGCGCCGTGGTGAGCCAATGAGAAAGACGTACCGTGCGCATACAGTGCATAGAGCGCAAGCACTGTCCTTGCCTCTTCTGGTCCAAACAGGTGCACTTACACCACGAACGTTCAACATCCTTTCTTGATTTCCTCAAGAATCATTCGAATCTAACCATTCTACCGAAAAGCGATGTTTCCGAGGTTTATGTTTGGTATCTATCGTCTCAGAGAACTTTGGGAAACCCCTGCTTTCGAAATTTACCGCTATATTCCATCGAAAACCAACTCGATCAACAATAATAATTGAGAACTACACTTTTTACACCAGCATCTTTCGCAAGTACGGATTATTACAATTTGTCTACGCCGCAATCTCTTTTATACGAGTCACATATTCAAAAGCAAATCATGAATCGAGATCATGGTTTCATTACTCCTAATCAGTCATAGATATTTACTGGAATCCATCTATCCAATAACACCAGCAACCATGGGCTTCAGCTGCTGCTCGACATAGTTGGGGTTTCTCCACTCAGACCAGTCCGCGTTCAACAGGCCCCACGACTCCTCAAAGTTCTGCGTTCCCTGGCGGATGTAGTAGCTACCCACCAGAACCCAGATGAAGAAGCTGCCCTGGATCTGGGGCAAGTAGGATGCCAGGCACGTCGAGTAGGTGTTGAGGTATGTGTTGTCGTTCATGTTGAAGCCAAACTCGGTCAGCGCCACGGGGAAGACATTGACTGTCACAGGATCCGATGCATTCATGGCCTGAAAGCCCTTGGTGTACAGGTTGTTGCTCAAGCTCGCGCAGCTGCCGATGGAGCCCTCGTAGTTGTGGATCTCGAGAACGAGCTTGTCGGCGTAACCATCGAAGTCAGATAGCTGGAACGTGCCGTTACCGGGCGTCAACGCCGTGCCGCGGAAGACGGGTGCGACGGTAGTGTCGTAGTTGAGACCAGAGAGGAAGATGAGAAGGCCAGGGTTGGCGCCGTTGATGGCGTTGGTGCCGTCCTGGATGTACTTGTACCAATCCTGCCAGTTGTACGAAGCAGCGACCAGCTCGGCGTTATCCGTGGCCTCACGAAGCTCGTTGCGGAGAGACATGGCGACGAGAGCAGTCCACGATTTTCCCTGGCGATGGTTATCAGCTTGGGTTCAAGAGTCTTCTGCCTTCTTTCGATTCACTTACATGGTTGGCCATGTAGGTCAGGCCGCGCACCCACTTGGCGGCATCGAACTCGCGGTCTCCCCACCAAGTGTTGCCGTCGTTTCCAGAGCAGCACCACTTGCCGGTGGACATGTGGTTATCGAGGAGGATGTAGACTTCCTGCTTAGCGCACTCGGCAGCAATGGCATCGTACACCTTTGGGGTTATACGTCAGCGCATGTCAAACGGCACGAAATGGTGGAACGCCCAAGAACTTACCTCGAGACGGGTGGTCGCCTCCGTGAAGGAAGGGTTGTTGGCCAGCACTTGAGCGAGGACGGCGGTACCGTTGGTCTCACCGAGGCCATTGATGAAAGCCGTCTTGATGTCAATGTCCTTACCATCGTTGGCGTAGATCTGGTCGACGAGCTCAATGGCGTAGGTCAGACGGATGGCGTTCATGCCGATGCTCTTGATCTTAGACACGACGCCCTCGACGGAGAGGAACTGCAGACCCTCTGGGACCATGACCTCGCCGTGGCCGGGCCAATTGGTGCCGGCGAACTGGATGTGGTTACCAGCGGCATCCACCGCCCAGCGACCGTCCGTCACAAGCGGGCCATTGGGCCAGCTGGTCTGTCTGGCCTGGGGAAGAGCGGCGCAAAGAGGCGCGACGGAGCTGGCGACTGCCAGAAGGGAGGTGAAGAACTTCATGATGTCGGGCAGTTTTGTTTGAGAAACCGACGCGTCCTAGATGGGAGCTATCACTACAGAGAAGGTCGCAATGGCATCATCTTGCGGGAACCATTGGGATCTTATACGACCCCAAAAGTTCACAAAACATGCAGCTCGGAAGCATTCCCGCTCCAATCGAGCAGTCGCCGTTGCTACCTCATCCCACGGACCGAGAGCGGGACCTGCAGCCAGACCAGGAACGCGACACTGACATCACGAGCATTGGCGGCAGTAGCTAAGCCTTGGGAGGGTGCAACGTTCCTTGAATCAACGGTCGCCATTGTCATGACTAGTCTTCGACCGCCTCCCCCAGGCCGCAGCGGGGCATCTCTCGGGTGCTCCCTCAGGTCATGATACCAAGTTGCCAGGGTAGCAACGAACCTCGGGGGCGGCTTTCGCCCGAGAAGACGAGCACAGCCGGGACAGACATACTCTTGGGGATGGAAGCCAAGGGTCCAAGATTTACCATTGAGTGGACGCTAAGGAGTCAGGCGATGATTGTCGCCAGGAACAGCAAGCTTGTGCCGGGCGGCGTGAGATCGGCTCCCGCCTTTTTCGAGAGAAGCTGAAGTCTGGAGAGACTCTTGCGTCCCGCCCCCGCATCGCTTGTCGAATATGCCGATGGGGAAAACGACGGATCCCGGCTCCCCAGCTCTGATTCCTTTAGTGCTGGTGTTCCCCACACTCCGACCCCCCTCTCTTCATCGAACCGCTCAACGGCCCAAGCATCCCCAAATCGGCCGGTTCTGCGCGATCACAAGATACTAGTCTGGATGGTTGATGTTGCATGGGAGTGGAGCAGAGAACTTTCACCGTACCCCGGCTCCGTGATCCCCGGAAGCCGAACGAAACAAAGTCTGAAAAGATACGAAAGAAAAAAGACAATAGCGGAGACGACGTGCCTGACAGGGAAATGCCCGCTGCCGATCAAGAGCCGGACCACAAAGACTAAATGTGGCAGTTGGGGAAACAGGCAAGCGGGGAGAGCTTTCGAACGATCTGAATGGCGCGCAAGTTCGGACGGACGAGTTCTCGCGAGGAACTCTCACCAGCATTTGGCTCCACCGCGAGACCTTGGAACGAGGAGGTGGATTCTCTGCCATTATTGGTTCTCATCATGCACGAGAATCAATTGACACGTGCTACTAGATTCTCTCGACGCTCGATGACGACAACTTCACAAACTAACAGCTTCAAAGGTGAAGCAGTGGGGGGTTGTCTGACCCCAGCTTCGACCAAGCCATTCTCGGTAGAAACAACAATGTCGACCTCTCCGGCCTCGCTCTCACGCCCTCGCCCTGAACTCCAACAACGGTCCATCCTTCATACTCGTAAATGTGTCGTACAACTGCATCTCCGAGACCCGCCTCCGGCCCTCATCCAAATCTGCGCGTCCCTCAGCCGGGTCAAGTACGCCCACTGCCTTGCGCACGTCGTACAAGAACAACGTCCTCGCCAATGCGGTCGACATTTCAGCATACGCAAGCCCCTTGCCAATACATCCTCTGGCTCCAATCGAGAACGGACAAAACGCGCTCTGCGCCCTCGCCGTGTCGGCCTCGGTCGTCTCTCTGCCCCCAAACAACGGGTTCGCCGCGCCGACAATCCATCGCTCGGGAACGTAGTCGTATGCTGAGGGGAAGTAGTCCTCGTTGTGGTGGATCGTGTAGTGCGGTGTGCCGACGACGGTTCCGGCGGGAATATGCGCGCCGTCAATGGTCATGCCACCTGTGAGAACCTCACGCGGGAGCAGGCCACCGACGGAGGGGGACAGACGCATCGCCTCGTCGATGCAGGCACGGAGGTAGGTGCATGTGTTGATCGTCGCGCCTTGACGGATCTCCTCGACTTCGGAGAACTTGCTGCGAATCTCGGCTGTTGCGCGCTGGAGCGCCGCAGGGTTGCGGGAAAGGTAGAAGAGGGTCGCTGCCATGGCTGTTGACGTGGTGTCGGCGCCGGCGATGATGCTGATTTGTGTGTTAGTCTTGGCTCACATCTCTGTGCCTCGAAACTGGCTAGGAGCAGTATGGACTTACAGCAGGTTCGACTCGCCCCAGAGCTCTGGCGTCGAGAAGCCCAGTCCAGTCTCCGGGTCACGCGCCTTGAGGAGGTAGTAGAAAAAGTCACGTCGGTCCGTATCTTCGCCAAGCTTCGTCCGCTCCGTCAGCTGCGCCTTGCTGTAGGCCATATACCGCGCGCGTCCAGCCGCAATAGTCGGGAAGAGGAGCTTGTCGAGCTTGAGCTTGTCGACGATGGGCATGGTACCACACTGTCGTCCGTCAGTTCATGGTCCTCTCAGACCACTACGTCGACAACGTTTACTCACAAGAAGATGCCTCTTGGTCGCTGCGGCAATCAAATCCAACGCAAAGCGGTTATCCGGCGCCTCGAGCATATGGAATGCTTTCCCAAACGACAAGTCTCCCAAGATGTCCATGGCGAGGTAGTTACACCAGTCCGTCATATTCTTGGGCGTCGACCACCCCTTTGTCTCGGCGGACGCGCCTCGGCCAATCTCGGCGGTGAAGGAACGCACGTTGCCGATGATGTAGCGCTCCATCTCCTTCATGGCCGAGTCGGAGAAGCCGTGGGCGAGGACGCGGCGCTTGCGGGCGTGGACGTCCTTGTCACGGGCGTTGTGAGTGTTGGGCGCCGGGTGAACAAAGGCATTGTAGAATTCTGCCTTGCCGACGTTGGAGCGGAAGCCGTAGATTTCCTTGAGGGCAGTGGCGGAGTTGAAGGAGACTGAGTTGGGGCCGAAGCGGACGATTTTGCCTTCGAGGGTGTTAGTGATGGGTGTCCCTATGGCTCCTGTCTCTCTTCTCCCTATCCTGCCGGCCTCTTATGCCCTCTCTGGCAATGCTTCCTCGCCGATTCCAAAAAGTATGAGAGATGAATCGGGACGAGTGCTGAAGATGAGTAAGTGACGTACCGTATTGCTTGTGAAGCTTGTAAAAGTCGAGATGTCTATCGCCGTTCCAGGCGTGATAGAGCTGGTATCCATCCGTGACCTTTGCGATGAGCGGTCCTGGGTACTTTGCCAGAGGATGAAAGAAGATGCGGTACACGACGATACCGGCGACCTACATCGTTGACTGTCAGATCGGGTCCATCCGTTCTCTTACCGACGCAGCTGGGGTTTCATAGAGCCGCTTCTTGGCGTGAATGGTGAGATTGATGAACTTACGTAGAGCACGCCTCCCACGGCGGCGAGGCCAAGCCAGGCCCAGAGGTGACTTGAATCCATATTCACTGTTTGTCCCTCTCGTCTTCAATGATGTGGTGATGTCCAGAAGGTGCCGTCTCTCTTCGTATTGAGTGACCTCCACACAGCAGTGAAACTCTCACGAAGCCGTGACTATAGCTTGATATAGTAATAAACCAAACACCACAGTTCGGTCCTTTTCCCAATAAAGTCTTTCCAGCTTTCTTTCTTCACAGCAATCTCACCTCACGTCTCATCCGTGTCTCCCGGCGAGAAGGAGGGGTGCACCTCTCTTCTTATTTGTCTTACACGGCTCCTAACCCTTTCCCGGCCTGCTGCCCATCGGCTTTCCACGGTCCAAGACGGGAATGGATGAGATGACGGCGCTGGCGGGTGTGCGCTTTTACCCCACGCCGCAAGGACCGGGCGGGCATCCATGGACACGAATTGGAGAAATGACAATAGGTAGGCGGGACAAGTACAAAGCACTGTGGATGTGCCAAAATATCAGCTGTAACAAGTGACACAGTCCCCATGCGCAACACGTCTTACCTACCCTAAGGTGCCTGACCTTGATTACTACCTACCGGTATCTACCTTTGGTGCGCCGGTAAGAAAAGAGGCGGGCAAAGGCGCAGGTCCGTCTTATCACGCTTGCGCCCGCCCAACCTTCCTGTTTCGGGTGGTCTTTGAAAGCGGGAGTTGGAACGCTGCGGCTACTCGCGGGGACACAGAGAGAGAGAGGGAGGTTGAGAACAGACGCGGACTTGGCTGTTAGTGACGCCGCAATACCTACCTGCTTACCCCAGACTTTTGGTTGCCATTTCTTTTCTCGGCTCGTTCAGCCCGTAGATAGCCATACATGCACTAGGTCTTGGTCCATACTACCCCAAGATCTCGCATCTGCTATTACCCACCCGGCAAGCTCCCCCCGCCAATCCACGCTGCCAAACGCCATCTTGCAGTCTGGCGTCCTCCCTCCATGGTCCACCGTCCCCCGGCAGCAAGGTTTCGCAAGTGTGCATGTGAGCCAACCGGAGACGAGGCGATTACACATTCCATGCGCGGTGAGTAAGGGTCACCCTCATTGCTCAGACTTTTTGTCTCTTTGCCGAGCTCTAGCACTTTTCCGTCCCCCTCTTTCCCGACATGTCTTACATCTTTCCCGAACATCCCTTTCCCGACGGTCTTCTTCTTTCCCGAGGATTTGGAGAAATTGGGGATGGTGGACGAATAATTGATGAGAGAAGTGCATCGGGCTTGGCTTTCGGCGGTGGAGTTCCCTTTCTTTCCCCCGCTTTACACCGTCACCGTTGCGGGTCCTGCGGAGAAGACGGGGGAAGAAAATGAACTTGGATGGCGGGGGAGGAATTCCGCTACAGGTCCGCGGTTTGTGAACTCGTTTGGCGACGGCTTGAGGGATTCAGGGCTTTGAGATGGGTTGAGTTGTTGTGGGCTCGTTTATGGAGATGGAGGAGGCTCTTGAATGTTGTTCACTGGCTTGATCATAGCCATGGAGATACACGCATAGTTACACGCACACATACAATAAGTCCTGGGCTTCTCACCCAACTTGGGTAGCAATGCAAACCGGTAAATAAGGCACCTCGTACTTCCACAGCTCTGAATTCATCACAGCAGGGTAGTAGGAACAGTGGTACTTGTCGCAATCTATAAGCATCACGGCGATGACGGCATCCAGGTCATAGTCTTCAAGTGGAAGCTTGCCGTTTTCAAGTTCGACGTTTAATTTCAGTACACATCTCATACCAAAGCTACATCTCTCTGCACCAACTGCCTCCTTTTGGAATATATTCTAGGTATAATATACCAAGAACAGGTGGAAGTAGGATGAAGTATCTCTGGCTTCTACGGAAAATCCCTGCTTGATACATCAACTTGGGTATTTCTCAAGTATCTTTACTACCTACATCATCTAGTACCAACAGCCTTGCTACGATGACTTCAGAGGCACCGTACTTCTTGAAGACACAGGGGATGCCTGATCATACCGGCGGCAAGACGGAGAATTATTTTATAGCCTGTTTACTCGTGCAACGGGCAACAGAACATTGGAATACCGGGCACCCGCAGCTCAAGGTCCGTTTGTATCACCATAGTGGAATTCCGTCAAGGTCGCACCCCTGGGAATCCAAACACCCACGACTTCCCAGATACATAATGGAAATGACCAACTCGATGCGCAACTAATCTGAGCCGGCCCATCTTCCCAAAGCATCAAACTTGTGCACTAACTGGAAATGGTCCGCATTGGAGGCCAAGATCTATCGTAGCGGACACATCATTCATGTATGTAGAGCGACGGAACCCAATGAGCCCCTGAGCAGGCAGAATCGCGATGGTGTGTTGACCGCGTATTAAACGAACAAGAATCTAGAACATGCATCTCACGGAGAAAGTGTCTGGGTTGGGTGGTTGGTTGGATAGACTCCTGGTACTCGCGGTGTGCGTTCCCCAGATACAGAGGTGTGCTACTAAGTTACCTCGTACAGTGATGCGTTAGGATCAAAGGTGTGTGTGTGCATGAAGTCACTACTCTTCACTCTTATCGGAGTGGTCTCGAACGAATTCGTCAACAACGATGCCTGAAAGCCAGAAATACCGGCGTCAAGGTCTAAGAAAGGTTGAAAGAAGCGGAATTGAGACACAGCGATGCGAGGCAACGGAAGAATGGTACGGCGATGGCGGGATTGAGAGGTAGAAACGTGCCTCAGCAGCAACTCTCACACCAGACATACAAACACTCAGAGGCTCATTGAACAGGTTCTCGCATTGTATTAAGTATATACGCCCCCAACCTCAGCCACCAACATAAGAAAACATTCAACATTACAACCCTTCATCCAATCCCAACCCCCATAAACTTCGTTTTCGTTTCCATAAATCAATGATTGTAGTACCTCGGCTCGTTAAAGACGTGGTACCGGTGATCCCGCACGCCCTGGCCGCGGAACATGGCCGGGAACCGCCAGCCCTGCGGCACCTCCTCCTCCGTGACGCGCTTATTCCGCGTGTTGTCGTCCACCGCCTCGATCTGCAGCGCCTCGTCCTTGGACTGCGGGATGACGAACTTGGCCACCTGCAGCTCCGTGTCGGTGATGGTGCTGCGGCTGACGCGCGCGTAGCCCGTGCGCTTGAGGCCCTTGTAGAGGATGTACTCGCACCAGCGGTCCCAGTCGGTCGGGTCGACGTCGTGCATGCCGGACGTGCTGCTGACGTAGGTGTTGTAGTTGCCCTGCAGGGGCTTGGTGACGAGGTAGGACAGCAGGACGGAGGGGTTCTTTGATTCGCCCATGAGCTTAGAGAGGTATTCGGTCTGCAGACGGCGGTCTTCGGGGTCCTCCTCCTGTCCGGAGTGGAACACGAAGACGTCGACTTCTTGGCCGTAGACGTCGAGGGTGGCGGCGATGGCGGGCGCGAGCTCGCCCACGGGACTGGGGAGCAGGTGGTGCGTCGACTTGAGAATCGGGAATTTGGATAGCAGCGCGGAGCCCCAGGTGTGCTTGTTGGGGCCTGGGCCGTAGTCGACGTACATTCCGAGGTCCTCGGCAAGGAACTGCGTGGTATCACGGTTGCCCATGATGATGCGCTGCAGGTCGGACTCGAGGAGACCTACCACATCCAATTCGAGCTCCTTGATGAGGTCGCGCATGCGGTACTCGGAAGACCACATGTCGTTATCGAGGGAGAAGTGGATGGTCCAGATACCGGCCGTCATGATGCGGTCTTCGGGGTGGTACGGCTTGTAGTCGTTGGTAGGGAAGCGCATGAAGGCGGCGGCCAGGAAGACGATGTTGATAAAGGCGGCAGCAATCGTGTTGTACTTCTTGTGCTGCGACGGGGAGGCGCGGCGGGCATCGCGGCGACGGGCCTGCGACGAGGTGAGGTCAAAGACACCGGCGCCGATGAGGATGAATGTTGTCATCATGACCCAGTCAGTGTGCTCGCGAACAAGGGGGCCACCAGGGACAAATGCGTAGGCGACGACCCAGACGTGGAACAGCACCATGAAGTTGTAAATGAAGAACCCGAGACCAAATGTCGTACCAGGGCTTCTCTTAGCGGCGGTCGAAATGAATGGCACAGACAGACCCATCAGGTAGAAGGCCGTGGTGAGAGCACCATAGTATCCGAACCAGTGGTGGTATGAGGTCAAGACGGCCGCGCCAACGCACCCAACGCCGTAGGCAGTCCACGAGCTCATCAGAGAGGGACGGTAGAGGCCTACCAAGAGACCAGCAGTCATTGCGACAATAGTCATCCAGCCGTAGGTGTTGGCAGTAGGGCCCCTGATCGGGTAGCCGTCCCAGACCCAGAGGATCATGGTGCTAGTATCGGAAAGCAGAGAGTGAATGCCGAAGAACAGACCGCCAACGCCAAAAGCAGCGAGGACCGAGGAACCGCCCTTCTTGGAGTCTTCCGGGATATCGCCGCTAGTCAGGGGCGCCCTCCGAGTGAATCGCAGAGCAGCTACAACAGCAATGGCGAAGCCAGTCGCGTTCCAGCCTCCGTTGGCGGCGTGCATAACAGGCCATAGCGGGTTGTTGGTCCACCATATGAACTTGGCCGTAGAAGAGGCGACGAGGCCAAGAGTCCAAGCCATGATTCTGGATTCGAGACGGCTCTGATGGGCTCTCTCGGACCAGAACGAAGCAGTCCAACCAAGGCAAGACGTGGCCACGGCGAAGCCAACGGTGAAAAGACGGTAAGCGGGGTCAAGAACCTGGTACGCCAACAGGCCGACCAGCGAGATGAGGTGGATAGCGCGCTGATTGTTGACGACGAGGGAGCGAACACTGCGAATGCCCAAGATTGCGGGCAAGATGGTTGACATAACAAAGGCCTCGTAGCCAGAGATGCCCATGTGCCAAAGGGGGAAGTACCACACCAAAACTCCCAAGCTGGTCAACATTGACCAGAAGATGAAGCCGTGGTAGACATCGGCGGCGGTGTCGAGTGCCTCGGTCCAGGTGAATCGACCAGTCAACAGGTTTGCGCTCGCCTTTTCCTTCCTTGAAGCAAGTCAGCTGCTGCACCCTTGATCACAATTTTCCACAAAACTTACTGCTTCTCAAGCACGGCGGACGGAACGGATGACCGATTCTCACTATAGCAAGACTTAGATTGTGCTCTTCAACTGGATCTATTTTTTGTGCCTGGTGTACAATATGTACAAGACTATTTCGGGAGCCATTGGACGTACCCCTTGCTTGCTCCCTTGACATCCTTGATCACCACTTCGAACGTGTTGAAGTCGAGAGCCGTCACGGCGTCGAAGGCAACGTCGAAGAGGATGAGGGCCCATTCGAAGAAGGCGTAGATCGTGTAAGCTGTGCGCGGTTAGCTACAACGCTCGTGCGCAAACCCCTCCAAGGCCGAAAAGCTTACCTCCCGCAACGCGGTGAACCTTGTGCTGGATGAAGAAGTAGATCAAGGGCACCAGGGTACCAAAGAAGGAGCTGGCAATCAGCTTGCGGTACTTGATGGCCTGGGGGTTCGGCGGGCTCAGCATTACGCATCCAATGGTCCACGGGAGGGATGCGACAATGTAGGAGATCATGAAAATGTCGTGCCAGTCGTGGTCGTCCGTCGAGGTTACGTAGGTGAAGCCACCGCACATGCATGTGCGCAAAATGCCCATCGCCAGGGTAAACTTTGGCAGAGTCTGTCCGGGTCTCCGCGTCAAGAGATACCACAGTCCGACGAGTGCGAATCGCGGGCCCGAGGTGATTGCGATGAAGAACATGAAGAAGGACCGCTCGGGGTATCGGTCGCCAATTGTCGCGGAAACGGAGGGGAACCACTCGTCGGGGTAACCGTACCACTCATTTTGGACAATCTTGTGGTAATGCAGCGAAACGCCTACAATGAATGCGCTGATGAAGGCAGCTATCGTGGAAAGTTAGCTTTGGGAGCTTTCCGGATGGTCGTACGACCGCAAAAGGTGCCCCGCGACAGCATCGCGACCAGCGGCGGCAACAACTCCGGGCGCAAAAAAGACTTACTGTAAGCTGTAGCAGTATGCAGGTAGCTGATCCATTGGCCATTGAAGACCAGCGCGACGCCGCCGTCCTTGTCTTTGTACCTTGACGCCATTGCGAACCTCTACTTGCTCTGAACCTCTCTCACGGGGGGAATGGTTTCTCTCTCTCTTTCTCTCTCTCTCAGCTCGAACGACAAAAACAAAGAGAAAAGAAGCTCATCCGGGGGATCCGGGGATGCAATGACACGAGCTGACGAGGGGGGGAAGAACCTAGAAGGATGAATGGAGGGGGAGGGCCGAGAGAAGGGCGGAAATAAGAAAGAATTGTGCCTGGCAATTGCACAACTAATTAACCAGCATGCCTCGGCGGCCCGCGGATGGGGAATCGATTGGATCGAAGGGAATCGCGTGGTTGGGTGTCGTGGGAGTTTTTGCAACAGTGCGGCCCCTGACCGTGGAGTCTTTGGAGAAAGAAGTTGCAAGGTTTCCGTGACGGTACGGAGTCTTTTCTGGTAAGGTTGTTGAACGTAAACAGTCCAAAATGTTTGGCGCCGACAGGGAAGATGACAGAAGCGGCACCCGTGGGACACGCGACCGGGAGACGACGGAGCTTTGAGCTTGCCGGTGATGGAGCGATGCTGACGCTGAGGCCTGCGCTACCTTGGTGTACGGGGACAGCAAGGTGCTGATGCACGCAAGGGCAAGCTCTTCGGGGTTAAAGCTACTTGACAAGGTACCTCAAGGTGTCGAGGGCTAGTCCTAATTGGGACCGGGCGCGACAGGGGGAGCTTGGCACAAGGCTGAAGTCCGTGACGTCCGTCTCTTCAGACTCGTCTCTCCAGCCACAGTTTCACGGACCACTCAGAGTCCACTCTCGGCCAGGGGAGCCACACCTTGCCAGATGCCCCGCTTTAAAGTTTTGGTCTTCTTTCTCAGCCTTGTCAACTTTTTTTTTTTGTCTGCATTTTCCCTCTTCTTGATCTGCAGCGTCAGGCAGAGTATCTGTGCAGCACATCTCGGCCAGACGACTCGAAACCCGTGCTCGATATCACACAGCCGCAATCATGTCGGTCGCTGAAAAGGCCCGCTTCTACTTGGAGCGTTCCGTTCCTCAATTGCGCGAATGGGAGGAGAAGGAAATCTTCACAAAGGTACGACGCCATCCAACCTAGGACCCCTCCGCAACTACAAGCCACGCCCCCATCATCCTCACCACTGGTTTCCCTAACAATCACCATAGGATGAGATCCGTACAATCGTGCAGAAGCGCAGCGACTACGAGCACCGCATCCTCGCCCCCCGCTCCAACCCCGACGACTTCACCGCCTACGCAAAATGGGAACAGTCCCTCGAGTCCCTCCGCCAGAAACGCTGCAAGCGTATGAAGATTGGCCACGTCACGTCCCAGCACACCACTCAATCCCGCGTCCTCGCCATCTTCGACCGCGCCGTCAGCAGACACCCCGGTAGAAAGGATCTGTGGCTCGAGTACCTCAAATACACCGCCGACGTCAAGGCCACCAAGCGCTGGCGCCGGACCATGGCCAGCGCCCTCCGCATGATGCCCACCGACGCCGACCTGTGGATCTTTGCCGGCCGGCGCTCGGCGTCCAACGGGGACATGGGCGGCGCGCGAGGATACTTCATGCGCGGGTGCCGCTTCTGCACGAGCGAGGGCACGCTGTGGATCGAGTACGCGCGGTGCGAGATGGAGTGGCTGGCCAAGATGCAGGCCAAGAAGGGCGGCAATAAGAAGAAGGCGGAGCAGGAGAACCCGCTGGCCGGCGAGAAGATGGACGACGACGACGAGATCAAGCTCATTGACGAGGACGATGAGGAAGACGAGGACGAGGGTGTTCTGAGCCTTCCCGTGCCCGGCAAGGAGAAGAAGAAGGCCATCGACGAGGAGGAGAGCAAGGCGCTCAAGCATAACCCGGCCCTGGACGGCGCCATACCGATGGCCATTTTCGACATTTCGAGAAAACAGCCGTTTTACAGCCCCGAGGTGGCCGAGCGCTTCTTTGACATGTTTGCCTCCTTCGCAAAGGTCTCGTCCGCGTCCAAGATTCTCCAGCACGTCGTCGACGTCATGAGGGAGCAGGACGCCGCCCATCCGGCGACGTGGAACTGCTACATCCGCCTGCCCCTCGTCGGCGTCAGCCCCGACACGCCCGAGTTCCCTCTCGGCCTCCGCGAGGTTCTGTCGCGCCTGGGCAAGGGCCTGGACGAGACGTCCGACAAGGCTGCGTTGGAGAGCAAGTCGCTGGTGTGGATCGAGCTGGTGCTCCTCGTCAAGGGTCTCGACGAGGGTATCAAGACCGTTTTGGAGCACACGAGAGATCAGCTGCAGTCATAGCCTGCTATTTTGCTGTGGGTATATGTTTGTTGACTATATATGGATGTTGGTACAAGAAAAAAGGTGGAAGAAAGAAGTATGGGTATTGAAAAGTGTTTTCGGCGTAACACATTGGGAATTAGAAGCGGCCCCCCAGGCGGGATGTATCCAGTATCCCGAATTCTTGATACCACTTGCAGAGTCAGTCAGCCTAATCAAACAAGGTCACAAAAAGACAACCATTCTCCTGCTTCTGCTCCCGCTATGCTGCTGTGTAATTGGGAAACTTCTTCGACTCCTCAACAGTCTTATCCCACTCTTTGTCCTCGTCGAGCTCCTTAGCCATGCGGATGACTTCGTCCCACTCCTCAGGCGTAACCTTGTTAACGCTGAGACGGGATTGCTTCAGCAGCTCCATGTTCTGCAACGGGCCGTTACCCCGCGACTCCTTGAGCAGGCTCAGCGGCACGATGCGGGGGAACTTGTGCTCGATTTTGACGTGGACGAGGCTCCATTTGCTCCCGTCGTGCGGTGCGCCGTCGTCGTAGTACGGGTTGTCATTAATGCATGCGTTCCCTGACAGCCATGTTAGTCGAATAATCTCGTAGAGCATGAGCTGGAAGGGGGGAGAACACACAGTCGGGCGAGTGCTCCTTGGCTATACTCATGATACCAACAACACCAGGCTCTTTACAATTCGAGTGGTAGAAGAACGCCTTGTCGCCCTTTCGCATCCCCCGCAGGTTGTTCCGCGCGACATAGTTTCGAATACCTGCGCCTTTCGTCAATCACTTGCTCCGCACTTACACAGAAAGTCCAGGACGATGAACCTACCCTCCCATCCTTCAGGCGTCTTTTTAGCAGCCAAATCGTCAATGGAGAACTTAATCTCATACCCGTCCTCGATGCGAACATCCGGCTCAGACTTCATAAGCCAGTACCGTGGGCCCGGCGGATCCCGTGGCTCCGCCTCGGCGTTGACATCCGGGACGGATGCATCGCGAAGGGCCTTGAGTTCGTCCTTTGTCTTCTTTGGCGGCGCTTCCTTCTTCCCTGCTGCCGGCTTCTATTCATGCATAAGCATCCGTAAATGAGACCAAGAATCAAAAACGGAACAGCTCATTGTGATAGCCGGTGGGTAATTTCACTCGGCTTACCTTGGCTTTCTTGGCGGGCTTCGGCTTCGGTTCGTCCTCGTCCTCGACAGCCTCGGCTTTGGTCTCCTCTCCCTTCTCGGTTGATGCTGCTGCTTTTCTCTTTTGACCTGCAGTGGCCTTGGGCGGAGGCGGAGATTGTGAAGATTGCTTCTTGGTCTTCTTTTCTGTCTTGGTGGCGGGCTTGGCTTTCGCTGGCGATGGCTTCTTCTCATCCGCGGCTGGGGCTGTGGTGAGGCGCGTCGATGACCTCAGACTGCGGGTGACGTTGGGCATTGTGAGAGCAGCAACACGAGACGGAAGATAATCTGAGTATGTATGATTGGTAAATCAAATAAGCACCAGGGCAAGAAATGAGTTGGTCTGTAAGTGAAGGTCGTGTGGCTTGTGATGCGTGCCAGTCGATGGAGCAAGCTCATCCCGGAGACGCGCAGCTGTGGTGGGTTCACCGTTCTAGACTGAGGCGTGCAGAAGGTGGGACCAAAACCGTTGAACGGACGCATGGACCTCTGATTGATCACGTAATCGTCGCCTCGACAAACGTCCCGCGGTGACCGGTCACATTTTCTTTCATTTGCATCGCTTAGGCCTGGACGGACATGGGAGTTGCGAAATCCCCTCAGCAACCCACTTCAACGAGGTATCCGTATTTAACTTTAAGTTGGGTCGATCGAGATCGCCCAGTTATTCATTGCACTGCATAAGTGTGGACGCGCCATTATGAACTTGCGGTTTGAAGCGCACGTGTAGAAGACACAACGACTATGTAAGACGTGTTGACAGGATCACGACCAAGTTCAATCTCCACCAAAAGTAACAAAAGACCACAACTGCTCTTTGGAACTTTCTCCATGTGATATTCCGAGACCTGTACTGTCAGACTGAGCAGTGGATAACTTGCATTTGTGTCCCAGTAATGAGGCTCAACTAGCCCTCATTCTTGGGTCTCTTAGATGTTTACCACGTTCGAAAAAGGGCGTACGTAGGGAGCACCAACCTGACCCACCCAGCTGAGTCTCATGAACCCCTCGCCAACATCCCCAATATCACCATCTTCGCCTCACATCAAACACCGTAACATAGCTAAACTCTCCAGTGGACCCACAAGATGTTAAAGGCATCAGGAACAGCTCTCGCCGCAATCGGCAAAACACCCCTCGTCCGTCTCCGCCGAGTCGTCCCACCAAACCACGCAGATGTCTACCTCAAACTCGAATACACCAACCCAACAGGCTCCCACAAAGACCGCATGGCCGCCGCCATCATCCAAGAGGCCGAGAAGAGAGGCGCCCTCAAGCCGGGGATGAAAGTCGTCGAGGCCACAGGCGGCAGCACGGGGTCTTCGCTCGCCTTCGTCTGCGCGGTCAAGGGCTACAAGTTCCAACCGGTAAGCTCCAACGCTTATGCGGTGGAGAAGCTCAAGACTATGGCGGCGTTTGGGGCCAAGGTTGATATTATTCATAGTCCGACGGGACGGATTACTGCTGATTTGATTCCTTCCATGATTCGGCGGGCGAAGGAAATTGAAGGGGAGGGGAATGTGTATTCTACGGATCAGTTCAATAATCGGGACGCCTTGGTTGGGTACGCGGCACTAGGTCATGAGATCGTTGAGCAAGTTCCAGAGGGGGTCGATGTCTTTTGCGCTGCCGTTGGTACCGCCGGAATGGCGATGGGTGTCTCGGCAGTCTTGAAGGCAGCTAGACCAGAGACGCGCGTGGTCGTACTGGAGCCCGCTTCAACGGCCGTCATTACAGGGGGTCAAGCTGGTTCCCACGGTGTCGAGGGAATTGGTATCGGCTTCCTCCCTCCTCTCTTGGATAAGAAGCTGTATGACGAGGCTCGGGCCGTTTCGGAGGATGAAGCGCGTATCATGTGTCGACGTCTAGCTAGAGACGAAGGTATTTTTGCGGGCGTGTCCACGGGTTTGAACGTGGTTGCTGCGATTCGATTGGCGGCGGAGATGGGGGCTGGGAAGAAGGTGGTTACCATCGCGTGCGACTCGGGGTTGAAGTACTTGAATGGGGACCTATTCTCTACTCCGCAGTAGATTGCTTGCCGTCAAAGAAGACAATCCGGGGTTTTCTCGGGGTGAAGATTGAGTAGTCGGAATCGTTTACTGCGTTCAAAAGGGCTGGCAGTGTCACCCAGGTCAAGTTCAGGGGTCCACTAACTTGGCAGAGTGGAACACACATAGATGACAGAGATTATGAATGCAGTAATTATCAGTGTCATGGAGCAGAAGTTAAAAACAAAATGAATTTTTCGTCGTTGAATACGGAGCTAGCTAGAATGAAGAAAGCCTGCCGGGAGGCGAAAGAAATGGAATCATCCCCTATTTCGACATTGGCTTTTAGAAAGCCTCACCGACTTCCGCCATCAATGCCAGGGACATCTCGAAGAAGTTCAAACCCTGGCTAGAGGCATGCAACACCCTTTCAAGTCATTTACTCCTGGAAAACGACAAAGCGGACAATGTAGCCCTGAACAACACTGGTGGTGCGGGCGGCAGGACCGACAAGACCGTTGTAGGTGGTGGTGGTAACGTTGATGAGCTGGGGGTTCTGGCCCTCCTCGGTAGGCAGCTTGGCCCAGCGGAAAGTGTAGGAGATGACGCCGTTGTGAACGGTGGCGTTGACGAGTCTCAGGAACTCCTCGTTGAAGCTGGGCACGACAGAGATCTTCGAGTCGCCCTCGGCCTTCTGGACAACGGCAGTAATGGTGGTCTCGTGATCGGCGCCGAGGCCGAGATGGATGGGAGACAAGACGCTGCCGATGGCGGTATTGTCGTGCTTGGTGAAGTCTACGCCGGTGGTGGGGACGACGCCCTCAAGTCCGGTGTACTTGATCTCAATCTCCTTGGTGCCGTCGGCGGTGTCGACGAAGACGGTCTTGTTGTTGAAGTGAGAGGTGGGGAGGTTAATGTGGAACTTTGTGGTAACGTCCTGGATATCGCGGACTCCCGGGGGCAGCACGCCGCCGAAGAAGCCCTGCAGGGCGAACTTGAGTCCACCGACGAAACCCTCGACACGAACAAACTTGGGGCCGAGGACGATGGCGGGGACCTGAGCTGTGAGGACGAGCTCGCGGGTCTTGCTGTCGTAGAGAGCAGCGAGCTTTGAGGCGGAAAGGAGGTGAGCCATTGTGAGATCTGTGTTTGGTAGTGAGATGGGAAAAGAAATTTGAGGTGGATGGTTGAGGCTTTATAGAGATGATAGTGAAAAGTGAAGGAGCTGATTGTGGTGATGAGGAGAAGAAGACATTTTCAGAGGAAACATCTTTGGTCTTTATACAACAGACTCCAAAGTGTAAAAGCAACTAGACCCTTACTTGTTCAGTCCACGTTTTTCAGCTTCTTCTGAACTTGGATAGGAACATCACGCAAGATCCGCAAGCATGCCATTACAGACCACCATCTTTTTCGCGGCTGAGGATACACATTTCCTTTGGCATCTCGAATGGCAGTTGACCTAACCAGAACAGGCAAGATACATCTCCAGAAGACGCTCTAGATTTCATGTTTTCTTCTACTGCTGCGATCAGTTTAACGCCCCTGGAAACTGAAGTCCAGGCTGGAACTTACATGGAGGAGACGATGAGAATAGCATAGCGCATGTTATGCTTGTGGCACAGGTCATCTTCTAGGTGCTTAAATTTTGAAACGAATTGGTCTACTTAGATAGAGTGCCAGAGACTATAGCATGTAGCTCATGATCAATGTCACCAGACATATGGTTCGAACCTTTGCGATTCGCAGCTCTTCTCTACAATGAATCCCGGACCCTTAAGGTCACAGCGATCTTTGTGGCAGAAACGTCCCGCTGGCATCGACCTGACGTGGGCCATGACATACTTTACAATATTGTTCGACGATCACGACCATTCTGCTCGCAACAGACACGACCCTGGAATTATGTGGCTGGCTCGAAGCTTGTAAAGGGACACCATATGTCGTTCAGTAGCCAATGACCACCAGGCGTGGCTTAAATACAAGCATGAGGTTTATGCAACAAGTAGCACTGCAAGAGCATTCCACCACGGACTATCAACTGCAGCTGACAGAAATCACGGACCGAGAGATTCATATCACCGAGTGGTGGGCGGCGGCGGCGTGGCGCTTTAAAACAACCGCAACCCACGAGTCGAACGACGAGGCGCCTCGTCTATGGCACAACATTCCTCCAACTGTCGCCATCAACCACCTTCTCCCCCGCGCCAAGGGTCAGGTTACTAGGGCGGCCCGCCTTCAGCTGCCGCTCTTAGCGTGTAAGTCCCATAGCCACGAGTGCCACCGTTCAGTCGAGAACATTTCGAAGACTCCTGAACTTGGCGTAGTCTGTGTCACAACCTGTGGCCATGTGCGCTGGTTGAGGAATGGGGAAGGGTGCTCCCGCTGCAGCCCGCTGGCATGGTCCAGAATGAACGCCGCACGCGGAATATCAGGGTTTGAGACATTTGCGACTGGCGCAATTCAGCCGCACAATTCGCTCTCAGCCACGCGAGGTTGCGAAAAACCTCATGATTGTGAGACATTATCTTGAAACGGGAATAAGTTGCTCTTGTAAACAGCGGCTGGGTGATAATGTGAGGGGGCGGCTTTACCTATGGCCACGTCTTGATGGTTGACCGCTTGTCATATCGAGTGTCAGTGACCAGCCCTCGACTAGCTCTGTTAGTAGGGGAGACCGAGGGCAGTATCTCTTTCACACACCTGATTGTCTCTATGCCAGTCGCACTCTCTCCGACCGAACATTTCTGTGATGATTATCTGCAGGTATTAATTCCAATTCCGAAGTTTATCATGCTGTTACATCATTGAGGTGTCGAGTTACATGTGATGTGATACTGCGAGGGAATCTAACTTGTATACAATGCCATTACCAGAAAAGCCCTACCTAGCATCACATTTATACTAACAATATCGGACATATAGTCGGCCAAGAATCAGGATTTGGATAAGCCTACATATAGTATCATTGGTTTCAAGAATATCTATCTTAGAGTGAGATGTGTGATCGATCTCTAAGGGCATAGCATCGTTCCTATCTGTGCTGTGACCATTTTGCGCCTATACCTATGGCTATTATATAGATACTCATAGTAACCTCTACCACTCACATCCAATTATTCACATCCAACGCTCAAATCTATTGTTATCTCCGTTCCCATTCCTGCCATATCTTATAGTGCTAGATGTCATGTTGTAAGTATATGGATCCAAGGATGAAGACCCCCTTGTTCGAGATATCTAAGTTAAAGTGTAATTGGCCGTCTCAAGTAATATAGAATGTTTCTAATAGAGTCCGTGATGATTGATTATAAAACCCATAGACTGAGGCTTGGGACTGGCAGTCAAGATTTTATAGGTTTGTGAACTCCGCCATTCTTATTCATACCTCATCTCCGTTTCCGTGGGAACGCCACTCAGATCGCACACAGCAAAGACCACACGGGGAGCTCAAACTTTCGGTTCCCCGATACTAACTCCTTAAGCTTTTTGAGCTACGGAAAGTTTGTTACTGATTGGAGATAGGTACCAAGTTCGACTCCATTCAGTACGGCAGTGCCTCATTGGATGAGCCTTCTGGCGCGCACAGGTCTCTTTGCAAAAAGCGTTTCCACGGTGAAGGCAAACCTTCTTGCGGCTTCAATGGCTGTGGAGCGCATAGATATAATAACCTCGTCCCCATTGTGAGTAGACGTAGACAACATTGAAAATGAAAGACCTCATCGAGAACCACTACCATACTAGCCATTGACACATCCAGAATTCTTTGCCTTCACTCAAAAAATGTCTACCCCTCTCAGACTCCATTATCCACCCTTCCATTCGACCAGTATCATGGAGACCATTTGGAACTTGCCTCGACTTCAGGAACCTCCGCAGAAGACTTCCGACGACCCTATCATGCTGCCAACGTGGGAGATTAATCTAGCCTGGAACATGAAAAAAAGTGGACTTGTCGGCTTGCCTGACGAGATTCTGTTGGAGATCATGCTTTCGATAGACAAGGCCGACTTATACACGTTGCGACAGGTGTCATACACCTTCTGGCGCATCTACCAAGGTCGAGACTTTCTCAAAGATCCTTCTCGAGGCGGATTCCCACACGACGGTGCCACCATAACACGCGCAAAACGGGATGCTTTCTGCAGCAAATGTCTCCGGCTCAGAACAATGTTTTCCCACTGGGTGTCCCAATTTGGTGTGCCGCTGGATTGTCGTTGCTGCAATACCTCACACGGGCGACTACAGTTCTCCTCAAAACAGCGTCAGACCTACATTTGGAAAGGTCCCCAATGCATCATATCAGAGGCATCAATCGCGGTCTGTCGCCACAAAACAGTATCTCTCATGGAAATCCGTCGAGGCCTATCTCAAGCTGGAAATGAGTGGACGAAGATGAGCCCCTCTGGTATTCACTGGCTTCACAGCATCAACCTTGAATGCTGTTCCGTCTGTATGGAGACGAGCAGTCGAATGGCGGGAAAATGTCACAATCTCATGGTAAAGCCACCTTCAATCACGTGTTCGGCAATGAGTTCAAATAAGATACGTACAATTTGGAAACACAATCGCAACCCTAGTCACCCTCGGCTGCACAATTGGTTCGAACTCGAGTGGATCCTGCCTGTCATGGTTTCAACCTCAAAAGACCAAGTTGTCACGGATTCTTTGTTAACAAAAATGCTAGAAGCGGTCGAATTAAACTTCGGTAGGGTGCTGTGTCCTCACATTACAAGGAAAGATCTACTGCGGCCATTCGACCCGAGCATCTGCCACTGCATACCCGGATCCAGCCGCCCAAGGGGACATATCGGCATTGATGACCAAGAAATTCCCCATGGATGCTTGAGTGAAAACTTACGAGTCATGGCAGACCCGGAGGATGCAGGATACACCTTTGCGCCATCGAACTGCCATTGGATGCGTTGTGCCATCTGTTGGACCAAGTATAGCTGGCTGAGGCATCGGGAAGTCGTCTATTTGCAAAGACATTCTCCTTCTTTCGGTTTGACCGTTGCAAAACACAAAAGCTCTCATTGGTACCAAATCGAAGCGGCTAATAATGGCATCAAGCTCGCGCATCCCCGTTCATATGGCGCCAATAAGGTGGTCGATGACAGGGCGGAAAACATTTTTTGGTGTCGTGATAAGAAATGCAAACTTGGTAGGAACTGGAATACTTACATGCAGGTACAATGTGATGAGAGATAGAACCGCCAAGAAATTTGGCCGATAATCGTCGCAGGAGTTTACAAGTAGTTGCCTCCAATAATGTAGAACATCTTGTGAAGTATGCACCCTGAGTGCGAATCCACATATAGTCGATGCTCACGCTATGAATCCAGCGTCTTGAGCTCAATTGATAACGAACGTTGTGTTAGCAATGTTCAACATGGTACTGATATCGATATCTCGAAAGCAGCATCTAGCTCAACAATAGCTCTGTAAGCGGATATGCATTGTGTAATTTCCTTGTGAGACATGCAAGACGCACCAACATTAGACGATTGGATTGATATCTAATAAACGGCATGCGAGAAAGCTGGGATGACATTTGCGAGAGGGGACGACATAGCAGACCTTTTCTTGTTGCCTGATAAACAACAAGTGTTGTCCCGGTAGAAATTTAACAAAGTAACTAAGATCCATGAGAAAACAATCAATGCCTGTCCGTCTTGCTCATCTCGATGGTGACGGTGAAAGCATCTGTCCGTACAATCTTCCCATCAGAGTCATGCTGCTCGAGGATGCTCTCTTGACTACCCCTTCCAACAACTGTCGTCTTGCCAATACTGTTGAAACCATCAGTGTCGAATTCCTCCTGGGAAGCCTTCTTAACAGGAGTTCGAAAAAGTCCCTTGTTTGTCCCCAATCTGCCACTGAGTCTCGATTTGGAGTTTCCTGACAAGTATTTGCCGTTGCCTGAGGAGAAGATGCGTTTGCCGAATAGGAGTTCGCCGAGGGGTTGCAGGACAGGGATGCATGCGGCTATGATAATGATACTGCCTTCCACACTATAGAGCTCAGGTTAGTTGTTGTGATTCTTGAGAAAGGGGGTTCTTCGTCTTACACTGTCCAAATTACAAGCTCAACGGTGTCATCTGTGTCACAAAGTGTTAGTTGCTACTGTGAATCGCTTGACCGAGATCCAGAACTTACATGTGTAATCCGAGCTTGTGAGGCTTGGGAGTTTGATACACTTGTAGATGACTACAATTCCCGAACTAAAAGAGTCTTAGCCAACCGTTGTCGGGGTGCGACTCAAACATTGAAGCCTTACAGCGAACCGAAACCGAGAGCTACGCTGAGTACAATTTTCTTCCTTCGGTTCATTTGTAATTTCGACAAGACAACGGCGGGGTACACGGAAAGGTAGACATCGGCAAAGGCACAAAATGCTAGATTTGTTAGCCGATCCAAAGCTGTTCCCTGAGTGGTAACCATGGCAGCTTACCTCCTGAGTACGTCGCGAACGAGACAAGGATCCACTTGCTCCAACATTTGCCAGATACTGACGAATCCCATTGAGAGCGTGCTGGTGAACATTGGGCAAAGATGATCGTGATGAACCCAACCAAGTTGACAACGCAAATTATGGACATGGTCCAGAGAAACCTCTTGTGCCATCTACTTGGGTTCAGAATTCGAGTGAGCAACGCGACGACTGCAAGTTTCGGAATGCCGAATGAAAGAAGTCCGGGTGGGTAACCGGCAATGCTCCAAAGCATAGCACCTGACTTTTCATCGACAGTGAGGGTATCGGCATGGCGTCCATATCCGTAGGAAACAGCAACTGCCACAGTTGCAACGTTCAGCCAACCGCAAACCTAAAATCAAAATAGTCAGTTGAACGATGCTTCTCGATCTGACAGCTGATCATCTATAACTCCACTTCCATAGCGGCATCTTGTCTTAGAAAGGCCGAAGAATGAGAGAAGAAACAACAGAGCGGATTGGTATTATTGGTATAGTCGCGTTTGGTATGAACAGGAGAGTACAGATAAAATTGCAGAACTCACCACAGACGCAACAATGAAGTAGTCGTCTAGACTGATTTTCCCAAGAACCTTTCCTCTTGTGAAGAGTCTTGCTGCGGTAAAGACTGTGCTGAGAACTGATACACAAACGACGATTGCGAGAGCAGTTGGCCCCTTATTCTCGGCGTCCCGAGCTGACATAGTATCCGACGACATTGAGAAGAAGTCGACTGCGCCAAGAAGCGCACAAAGAGGTGCAAGAAGAAACGAAGATCCAGACGGGGAGAAGCTATCCAACGAATAATGAAAGAATTGAACTCGCTGACATGGGGAAGATATGACTTGGCGAGAGGAGCGGACAGACGGACAAAGGACGGATCAGGGCCACCAAGTGTCTCAACCGCAGAACCGCGCGCATCTCAAAGTCCATCGCAGCAGTCATCAACTTACTCGGTCCATGCCTCGGGAAGGATGCGCACAGAAACTCAATTAGATTGATCAACAAGATTAAAAGGTCAAAATGGGATGAACGCAAGGATAAACGACGCCAAGTTAGGGTCGCAGCAATTGCGGTCCCTGGTTTAGCTTGGCCTGATTAGTAGTGGTGCAGGTGGAGGGACCACGGTTATGATTCAAGCATCGTGCTCTGTCCGCCTGCCAAGGGCCAGCCAAACAGGTGTTGGAACAACAACAATTCTTCAACGAGATTCGGACTCGAGTCAAAGACCATGTCAATGTCGGCTTCCGCGGCGGATGTCTGACGTTATCTCCCCACACACGTGGCCTTGAGCGAGATCTGCAGGCTTGCTTGTCTGACAGGTGTCGTTCGAGGCGCTTGTCTCAGCCGTATGATCTTTGAGTACTTTATTGACCAGGTAGAGAAAGAGTGGCTGGCTGCAAGATGTGTCTTAGAAAACATGCTTCAAACTTACAGCGCTGCCTTGCGGGATGGTGGGATTCTTGGATGGCCTTATGGATATTCCACCCACTCCTCTTCGGCCTCCAGGACCAAGCTTTGCTAAACTCTGTTTAACATTCGAGACCTTGTTACATCGTCCATTCGTCATATACTACCATTCCGCCTGTTCTTAACTCAAACATACGATCGAGTGATTGGTAAAAATTCCCCGGTAGTTCCGCCCAGCGGATAGCGACCGGATCGCGAGCGGCGCGGAGAAGACGAGCATGGGAGACCTATGTTTTCCGCTCCTCAGCGACTTTCCGTACTCCCCTTTTGATGATCCGCTTGGGGCAGGTGTCGGCATAAATCGTGTTTGAGCTAGTGCTCTGCGCTACGAAGGAGAATAGTAAGCCGGTGGGCTGCTATGGATACGAAGCTCGCTTACTGAGTCGTGGCAGTAGTATCCGTTCCTCTTTGGACTGTATAGACGACGATGTGGCACATAGTGAAACTTGGAAGTGAAGGCCGCGTCTACCTCGGCTAACAAGTGTTGAGGAGAAGCCGATGACAACAAGGATCAAGTATAATTCTTTCCAAAATGGTCAAACATTGGCGCTTCGTCGGTTTGTGGATACAAAAGGACCTACCGCTCAGCGAGTCGTAAGTCTCTCGATGTGGCCTGACGTTGTCAAATAGCACGGTCAAAGCGCTCAAATAGATTAAGTCGTCCCGCGTGGCGTAATTCCAGCCGCAAGGAAAACCGGGAACAGCGATGCTCTTAGTGTAACTCTATTCCATGCTCAATAATCGGATTCGCACCCTATCGCCAAGGTGCGCTCTTCCCGAGGAATACGCCAGTATCCTGGGAACCGGCAGCTTCCCCGGACCCGATGCCCCTTGCAATCTTGGAGGCTGTCAGCTGACAAGATTGCAGGTCAGCGCTTATCGTAGGCTCGGAGCAGCAGGTGGTCCGCGGCGAATCTCGACTTCATGTATGCGATCAGCCCCAAACGTCTAAAAGGCATGGCACTCGCTTTTGGAGGCTTATTTAAACAGCTACTTATAGTGATATGTGAAAGATGAGGCGGTCGAGATCGCGCCGAGAAACTAAGCGCAGGGTCCGACCCAGTGATGTGATCTGGCGATGCCGCGATTGAGTTGTAGATTGACGAATGTCTTCTTCAGTGGGGATCGGTGGGCGAAGTATGCCCGAAACTGCCGGACCAGTATAAAACATATAACATGCTTTTGATTGCAACGGAGTGACCAATCCGTGAGAACAAATATATTTCTTTCTTCTAATCACTTCGGCGAAAGCCGTTCGTGGGTTGTATCAATGGCTGAGAACTCTAGTTTCATAGTACGTACCTACCAACACAACGTTGAGGCCGTGGTCTCAGTGCCTTACAGTAGCGCACTCGACAAAGTCTTTTACGCTGGTGCGGTCGATACACACACTTGAGTTCCGGCCTTTTTCAACAAGGGACAGCTGATGACGAACTCACCGGCAACGCGTCTTCATATCCGCCCATGTACGATATAAGATCATGCCACCCTTCGAACTTCGAAGTAGCAAGTTCACTAAGTAGGTGACACTTTGTAATTTCCCATGTTGCTTATCCGAAGTTATCAGTGCCAGTCACCTTTGCTTTGACTGCACTACGAACTGCACCGAAAGAAACCTTTTCCTCATACCTAGTTGTCTACTCAGTGCATCTGACTGTGTCATTCCTGCCACAAATTGGTTTGTGTCCTCGACTTGGGTAGTTCAGCGTCGATTGTTTGACAACTCACCATAGCGGATGACTTGGATCCAGGGCCTGTTCTGTCAAGGCAGGTAAGGCCGCAGCCCATGCCGGACAAAACTTTTAGGTAAATAGAGAATGAGTAAGACAGAATCTGTCAACTCCTGCTACTCTCAGCACCATCCAGTTTCGGTCCTGCAGGCACTTAGATAGACGTGATTTTGAGGGCAAGACTATAACCTACATGTACCACGAATTGTCGACTCTCCATTGGCACCAGCAAACTCCATACACAAGGTTGAAAGCCGTGATGCCGACAGGACTGACGCAAGACTCTAGCAAATGCGTCACTTCATGAACTGAAGAAATTCCTGGATAAGAGAGATTCAGTGAGGTTCTGACAGAGGTACATGTATTCTACACAGATCCTAGCGGTGAAGTAAACTGGCTGCACATGCCATCAACAAGCGCATATTCATTCCCTCAGCTAACTTTCTTTGCATCGGAATTTGCTTCGACACATATCTAGTTGATATTGCAACTATTGTCTATTGTTAGCGAACACTAATATCTTTAAACTTGGCCCATTCCGGATAATTCTTAGCATCATGCATATGGTCTGTTACTGACTTGCTGCGTCGAGCACACGCCACAATTCACCAAGGCTTTGGTATGCGGTTTTCTTTCTACAGGTACGGAGGCTTTATGACAACAGATGTATGGTAACAATAGTACTGATATCAGTTTGCATACGCACAAGAGTATCAAAAGGTACGTCCATGACGATAGACGCTTTGGATTTGCACCAAAAGCATTAAGCAGCTTGAGACACCACACCTGTTGGCATGAGGGCAATCTCACTAGTATACCTTATAGACTTCCTAGCTCGAATAATCAGACAATAGATGCACGTCATTGCGGAGCCACGATAATCAAATCGCTTCAATCTCATCTCGGAACGACACATGCACAAGTTCTCTGTGAGACCATTGGAACTGATGGCGTCTAACGGCCAACTACGTGAATATTAGTCTTCTATGCATAGAAGGTTTGAGGGCATCGGTCACCAGCTGCTATCCTCCCCGTGGGTTTCATGAGTACACTAAGTACCTACGAGTTCAGATCCGATGAACATGCAAGGAACTGCATAATAAGTCCGCAAAAAGAATAAGTAGCCAGGGCTCACTGAAGCCGACATAGTTTGGTTGCGTAATGTGTCCACTGCGTCGTATCAGGGACGAGCTCGGCCATCAATGCAGTCTGGGTCGTAGAAGAGAAATTTCATGTCTGGGGATCAGACGCGTGGAACGTGTTCGAGCCGCATCCCTGCTGACTGGACAGGCGTTTCACGACTCCGCATGCTTGATATAAGACGACAAGCCATCCAACTTTCTTTCAGATCTTTTCAGTTTTGGTCAACCAAACTCTTCAAAATAATCGCTATTCCAATGCATCGCCCTACCTTCGTCGTCTTGTTGAGCAGTGCCCTGGTGGCATGGGCCAAGACGCCCGAGGGCTTCGAGCCCGCTTCCAATGTCGACCTCATTGTTGCATACGGTCAGACGTCGGGTCTCAATGGCGTGGATTTGGCCAAAAGCCGTAAGTAGTTTTCTGCTGCAAAGACGAACAACAGCTAACTCTGTATCTCAGTCACGCAAACGGAGCCTACAGTTGGCACGACCGAGCCCCTGACCGGAAAAAGCTACGCAATTATCATGGTCGACATCGATATTCCTACCGCGAGCCCTCCAACTACCGGCACCTTCTTGCACTGGGCTCAGGCGGACCTGACGCCAGCCGCGCAGACTACCACTGTCAAGCTGAACGACGGCGAGCGCGTCATCCACACTCTGACAACCACCTCAAACGCGATTGCGGATTACAAGGGCCCCGCACCTCCAGCAAGAGTTCCCCTTTCGCACCGGTACATCGAGCTGCTTGTCGACACGAGCGACATCACGGCGGATGGAACGGCTGCCCTGCAGACACTGTCAACCCGCGGAGGGGTTGATGTCAACGCTGTGCTCACCACCGCTGGATTAGCCAACAAGGTGGTAGCCGGAAACTTCTTCACTGTCACCAACCCTGGACCTGCAGCGAATGCGAAGAAGAGCAACTCCACCACCACCGCTCCCACCGGTGCCGTAACACCGTCCAAGGTTCCCTCTGGCATCTCTTCAGGATATAAGTCGATGTTTTTCTCAAGTAATGTGCTCCTGACCGCAGTAGCAGTTGGTTTTTTGGGCGCATTTGCCAGCGCCTTCTAAGCAAGGGCGCGAGCCTCTCAACGACACATCTTGCCAAGTGCTGGAAGCTTGACTCTTGTGAGACCGGCTTTTCCATGATCAGAACGCGCGGCGCAGGATCCACGTCTTGTTTCTGGACAGGTTGTCGTCTCAAGTAATGAATACAATAATACAAGCTCGGTTTCATCTTATCTTTGAGCACTCATCCCCTGTTTCACAACGGCCATGACATTGACACTACGACCTTGGGAGCACGGACGGCCGAAGTGGGGCCGTGGTCGGCCGGAAATGCCGGACAGACACGGCCCGATATCGGGTTTTTATCCCTTCTCTTGTCAACAAGACTCCCAGGCCTATCCTGCTTGTCAAGTCTCTTTGGAATGGACACTTTCTTGGGCGAGTCACTCCGAATAGATAGCAACTTATACGTACAACAATCTTGTCACAACTAATGTCTTGGTTGTCAGAGACTTAGCCCATAGGCAAGCATGGAATAGCCGCCGCTTAACCTGTTTTGAGTGAAACGAAAAGGCCAAGTCGAAGATTTCCAATGAGGTTTATCAATTTAATCACGAGGCAAGACATTGAGTCACAAGGTAGAATACACAAGCAGAGTCTTCCTTGGTGCTGCACGTGGAGAGCGAAACGAGAGAAATGGCGTTGCCGCCCCACTGTGGCTGACAGATTGATGTCAATGAGCAGGCAACTCGCGTTAAAATCGCTGCATCTTGTCACCTGCATGATTAACTGGGTCATCTCTATCAATCAGAGTGCCGGATGCACATGAGATTTTGCTCCGGGAAGATCTCATCGCTCACGATGCCCAAAGGGGATTTCAATGCAGCTTTTACGGGGATTGCCTCATCCCAGCGGAGCCAATGGAGTTAAAAGCAATTACGGCGGCTGCAGTCAGCTTGACCATCAACGTACCATACCATATCACTTCAAAGTCGTCAGTATCTCAACTCGGCAACGGTCATCAAATATTCTTCTCGTCAGATGTGAGATAACTACTTGGATTGGACAGTCGTGGCTTCCAAGACATCGCATCAAAGCCCTCAGCGGTAGTAACAAGACCCGAAGAGCCACACACTTCAAAGTGCGTCTTACGCGTACCACCTCTCGCTTTGTGAAGTTAAACGGCAAGACTGGTGCAACCCTCACAACTTTCCATGCTTTTTCTCACCAAGTTGTCTCGAAATCACGTCACCTTGCAGGAAGCGCTTTGTGCAAGTGATCCTTAATGGCGAACTTACCCACCGAACTTCGTCTATCCATTTCCATAACGGGAAACCCGGTGGGTAACTCAGTATTAACAAGCGGCAAGATGATATCCGATGGCCCATTTACACGTCTCTCGGCCCGGTGCCCGGCAGAGGCCACTCAGAGACCACTTTTCTACGATTCAGTTGCCGAACCTGGCAACATCCGATTGACTCAGTGGAAGATGCAGTCAACGTTGCATAGGCATGCCAATCTATGTCCGCTCTAGCAAGATATCCGATGGGTTAAGCCGACGGGCGGGACGGGACGCGATTGCAAGGGAACGATTCGCGCCCCACTGCGTGATAGGCATGCGCTAAGTAGGCTGTTTAGACCGAGGAAGTCAGATCCGATGTGTAAAATGCAATGGACTGCCGGCAGTTATGATTAAACCTTTTGGATGGGGTTTCCGAATCCATGCTTTTGCCTGTGCTCTCTCTAAAGAACATACTTAAGACTAAGACTGGAGCCTCTGTGGTTCTCCATCCTTAAGTCTGATCACCTAGTTCATGCCAGAACACTCGCCATGACAGTGACAACGATCGAGATTCCCGTGCTGGGTAGCTACCCGTCACTCATTTGGATCATTCCCGCTGCGTTCCTCGCATTCAAAATCCTCACCTTTGGCAGCAGAGAGAAACATCTTCCGCCCGGTCCACCAACTCTTCCCATCCTTGGAAATGCCCATCTGATTCCATCGAGAGGCGTGTACACCAAGTAAGTACTAGCCGGTCCAGTGAGAGTTGTCCTTATCACTGATCAAGAATAGACTCAAAGAGTGGGCCGATCAGTATGGATCGATCTACTCTCTCAAAGTCGGGCAAAGCACTATGGTTGTGCTCAATGACAGACATGCCGTCCACGAACTCTTGACATCAAAAGGGGCGTATTACAACGACAGACCAAAGGATCAGCAGTATGATCTCGCCATGCGTCAAGAGAATACTTCTTTGATGCATGATGGCCCTGTATGGAGAGCAGAACGGAAGATTGCAGCCACGTACTTCTCCCCCAAGAATCTCGACGGCGCACTAAGGGGAGTACAAGAGTCTGAGTAAGTTTCAAGCACAACTTCAAATGGTTCCACCTAGCCTTCAAAAGCATTGCGTCTAACGTGAGCAGGATATCTGTCTTAATGCACGACCTACTAAAGAAGCCTGACGAGTTCATGGAGAGTGTAAAAAGAACAACTGCTTCTATCGCAACCATCACAATTTTCGGCCAGCGTGCTCCCACTTGGGAAAGCTTCTGGGCATATGTAAGTTCTTTCTCCTTGCTTCAGGTGTGCCAACCGTGTTACACGAGCTAATCTAAACCAGGCGGTTTACATCGCCATGGACGGGGTAAGCAGTTCTATCGTCGATGTGTCTTTTTCAAAGCTTGCAAAAGAACTCAGCTGATCTTGCCAAGGTTTCTACCATTCTCGAGCCTGGTTCTTACCTACCTGTGGATCAATTTCCAATTCTGAAATGGATCCCCGATCGTTTAGCCAAGTCCAGACAACGAGGAAAGGAACTATACCATACCATTACAAACATTTGGACCAAAGCTCGCCAAGACGTGGAATTGCGGCGAAGCCAGGGTACTAGGAGGGAATCTCTCATTGACAAACTTCTTGACGAAGAGATCAAGTGCGATGTACCCCTTAGCTACACAGCGTTCAATAACTTCCTAGGAGGCCTGCAGATGGCAGCTGCCGATACCACAGCCACAGCAACCCTAACGAATATTATGCTCCTGGCGAAGCACCCCGAGGCTCAGGAGAAAGCAAGAGTCGAACTCGACAGAGTCTGTGGCACAGAAAGGTTTCCCAACTGGTCTGACTTCAAGAGCTTACCGTACATTAATTGCATTGTGAAAGAAGGGTTGCGAGTGAAACCAGTGTGAGTAGTCCGATCAGTGATCAACCCGTTCCGAGTTTGAGCATGATGCTAATGTTAGGCAATGCGTCTAGCGTACCTACCGGCGTACCTCATGCATCCAAGCAAGATCGATGGTACGGTGACATGTTCATTCCAGCTGGCTCCTCCATCTTTATTCCAGCATACGCACTCAACCACAACAGCGACTTGTCACCGGACCCTTTCACCTACAACCCAGACCGCTACATCCCTGTCGCCGACAAACTCGCACCTGAACTCGCCGCTTCACCCAAGTACGAGGAGCGTGATCACTACTCGTACGGTGCAGGCCGACGAATGTGCGTCGGGCTGCATCTCGCCGAGCGGTCTCAATGGCGTATGGTAGCACAGATTCTCTGGGCATTCAGAATTGAGCCAGCGATCGGACCCGATGGGAAGGATATCGAACTAGATTCGAGCCCTGAAGGGTACATTGAGGGGTTTTTGTGCACCCCTAAGAAATACAAGGTGAAGTTTGTGCCGAGAAGCGAGAAGCATATCGAGGTCATCCGACAAAGTTTCGACAAGGCTGTGGAGTTTTTGAAGCAATGGGAGTGAGGACTTGAGGTTTGACAGACCACAGTCACAGATTGGTAGTGTGTCTGGAGGTCAAATTACATGCAGAATTATGATTGGAGTTTGTGTATTCAGAGGTAATTCTCATCTTTAACGTGCCTTCTTCATCTGTTCCGTTGCTTGAAGCCTCCTGCTACTATTGAGTGACCAACCCTTGCGACTGGTTTAATTACCCTTGGGTTCTCTGCCGATGGGAATAGGCCTTTCCAGGTGTTTAAACCACTTCGGTCGCGTTCTTTTGAGCGATGTACCCGAAGTCAGTTGTAAGTCTTCGATAGCACTGGCCCATCGCACGAGTTCTTCTTCCCCAAACTCAGTCTGCATAATTCCCAACCCAAAAGGCATGCCCGTGTCGGAATATACTCCTGCTGGGATCGTGATCATCGGGTACCCAGCCTGTGCCGCTATCTGGTAAGTCTGGGCCACTGAGATCGGCACGAGCAAGCCTGAAAGCTGTGTGCCATTGTAACTCAGCGCACCATCGATGCCGACACGAGTGGTGGTTTGCATGTAAGTGAGAGCTTTCCAGTAAGTATCATCCCGAATTCCTTGAGTGGCATTTGACATCAGGAATCCATCTTGCCCGGAGCGAAAAGCTGGAAGGCCGTGGTACACTCTGTAACGTCCGGACTCTGTGTAGCTCCCATTAAAGGGATACCCTCCTTCAATCCCGTCGTTGTCGTAATTGAACTTGATAATATCCTCAAGCGATCGCATCTTCGTATTCCGGAGTCCAGAGAGGTATTTCTTGATGTTGTTATAGAAGTCAACCAGAACGACAGTGTACTCTGCTCTTTCAGGGTGGCCTATTTTGCCTTGCCAATTCCAATCCCAGCCTGCTTTATTCACGACATTTTCATGATCAGTAATTTCAGTGAAGTTGACAATGGTACCGCCATTCTTCTGAATGAGAGTTATCAAGCTGCCAAGCTGTGCTCTGGTTTCTTCATTCGCAATAGCCCAAAAGCTGTTCCACGGAATGCCAAATGTTGCGTTATACAGGCTAGATTTTTTGGTCAGATATTGAGCGTAGCCTTCCGATGGAGGTGTCTTTCCGCTCTGGGCTTCGGTGTAGTTGTCTCTTGGATCGACGCCATAGATAGCATCAAGGGCGTACACTGCATCGCGGACAGTTCGACCGAAGGTGCCAACTGTGTCTTGATGTTCGCACTCTGGTATGACTCTGTGTTCAACAGGTCAATAAAGACTTATTTGCGCGTGGTTTCAGTTATCTAGTGATGATTGATCAACCTACCCATCTCTTGAGGTCAGTCCGACAGTCGGCTTGATGCCCACTACGCCATTCTTATGAGCAGGGCTTATGACTGATGCCGAATTAGTGATCTATGTGTGTGATCAATGGAACAAGGTCATAGCCTTACCACTGCCGTCCGTTTCTGTGCCGAGAGAAAAGGCGATCGCATTGGCAGCCACTCCCACTGCACTGCCGGAGCTACTTCCCATGGGATTGAAGACCAAGTTGTAGGGACTTCGTGACTGCCCACCCCGCGGGGAGTATCCCTCTGAATATCCAGTACTCCGCATGTCTGCCCATTCGCTCATTGTGGATTTCCCAAATAGTACAGCTCCCGCTGCTCTCAAACGAGCAACAACAAAGGCATCGCGAGGGACGATGCTTCCCAATAGTGCATAGCTCCCAGCAGTTGTTTCCATACTGTCTTGTGTCGCAATGTTGTCTTTGACAGTGAACGGGATTCCATGGAGGGGACCGAGAACTTGGCCTGCTTTCCGTTGTTCGTCCCTTTTGGCTGCAATCGTCATGACGTCCGGATTCAATTGCATTACGGAACTATTGTGATATAATTATCATTTAGCAAATATGAGCTGGAGATTCAGCGTAGGAACGCTAACCTGATGTACTCTTGAGTCTGGAAAGTGCGTTGCATATAGCACATGACCAGCTGTTGAGACGTCAAAATGCCATCTTTCATGGCTTTCTGCATCTGGTCGATGGTCGCTTCTTCTAACTTGAAGGTTCCAGCGCAAACGGGCATGGGGAATAGTTCTGTAGTATTTTCATTCTGCAGCAGTGGAAACAAAGGAGTCACCAGGCTGGTGCTGGCCACAAGTTGGCCACTGGCCGGGGACACAAAGTATGCTAGCACCAGCAAGGATCCGAATTGATGCCATGCTGGGGCTATGGAGGATGCTACAGCTAAACGCATAGTTGCTCAGCTTAAGCTTGCAGGATAGGAGATGATTAGAATGAAGGAAGGAAAGAGGGCCAAGTGCGAGAAGACATCAATGGTTATCGTGTATAGAATTGGTGTATTTTATAGCCAACGTGAAAGCGGAACTTCAAACTGCGACAAGACTCAGGATTCTCTAGAATTACTTGAAGGTCTCAGGCTTCTACCATGCATTTCGCCGGATCTTGATAGTCATCACAATTCTCGCCAGAGGTCCAAACTATCATCTCGGCGTTTCTGTTTTCGGAGCCGTCACCTCAACTTGTGGCTTTGCCTCCTTATTGGAGAGTTTGCGATATGTCGGTATCCCACTTTTCTTACACCTTGTTCCCTTCAGCAAACTGCGATCTCTGAGACATGCGTGCATGTGGCTAGTGCTCGCTCAACAGTGTCAGCCGATTCACGCGTTAGCTGCATTCGAAGAACCCTTTTGTGGCTGGCTGAACGATTAGGTCAGACTTGCTAGTCTACGGTTGTCTTAGCAAGTGGTTGTCTGCGGCCTAATTTGTATTGTGTGTCACGTAAAAGGCATTGAATGCATCTGTTGAATCTTGAGGCCATTTCTTGTGCTTGGAAAACCAAGCGAGCTGATTCCGAACGACCTCTCTCTCTGGTGAACCGATGGCTGCATGTTCAGCTGTTTGCCAAACCTCATACATCACACCATGAATTAACGGAAAAAGTCATCTGAAGCCAGGCGTAGGGCTTCTCCCAAATGAATTGTAGTGCTGGTCTCACGAAAGTGGTGTTTCCAATACTTTCATGGCATTTCAGCTTGAGTAAAGTCGCTCAATTCACAAGAATTTAAGTATAGATTCCGATGTACCGAAAAGGGATTTAGGCACCAAGCTGCTAAAGTCCGTACGCACCCATGAATGCATGACTTGAGCCGTTCGTACGCTAATGATGCTCAACTAATTCTTGGTTGTTGGACGCAGACTCAAATTGTCACTTCCGACTTCTTTGGAAAACTGGTCCGGAAGTTGCGTTACTTGACGCTCTAGTCTGCATCACAGCTGCGATCCTCTATCTCTTTGTGGTCTCCCGTTGGCTCGTCCAGATCAATAACCGTCACAAGAGACCAGACAGGAACTTGAAGTTCACTATCAAATAACTTACCAAAAACCTGCCTTCAACCTTTTCCCGTATTACTAACATTAAGAGAAGCACCTCACTCTCATACAATGTGTATGGCAACCAAAATGCGCCGAGAAATTCACCAAGGCGAGCAATGAATGTCCCAACGGCCATACCAGTCAGAGGAAGAAGCGATGTTGATGGAATACATTGAGCAGCTAGATATCCGGTGTATGCCTCACCTGATTACGTACCTTAGTAGAATAAGCTGTGCTAGAGTGACTGGAAGCATTCCTGAAAACATGGTTGACGGACACATTGAAATTCCCGTGGCATCCCAATTTTGCAGATCAATTACCGAATGCTCTCGATGGCCAGCCGTTGATGGACGTTGCACCACGAGTATCCTTGTCGTCAGCGACTCTAGTCTGAACTTAGCACACCAAATTAGCGGTCAATCGACCTCTCAGAGTCGGGAAACCGGACGATCCGCTTTATGCGCTCCATCAAGATTACGACCGAAGTCGCGAGTCTTCACCTTACAGGTCCGTGATGCCCCCGCCGGGTGCCACACCATATTCCATGACGCCCCGCAGCGGGTTCTAGACTGAGACTGACCGTTGAAGAACAGCGTTGCTTTCTTCTGTTTCTTCTGATCTTCCTTCATTTCTCCACGAGGCGTTACCGAGTACCCGGATCACCTTACACTCACTGATCGTTGAAGTCTCTTGCTCAATTAATTCAGTCCTTCAGGCTCTCCCGTTACATCCAACGAAAGGAAAATGGCGGAACCAACTCCAACTCCTGCCGCTTCGACTCCGGCTAGCCCCCAAATTGAAGCCGTGGTTGAACCCGAGCCCGAACCCGAGCGGCCCGCTCCCGAAGTGGAGGTAGAAGTCGATCGGGAAGAAAATGACTCGTCTTGGGGCGATGATGAAGCTTCTCGCGCCAGCACCTCTCTCAAGTCAGTCACGTCAACATACGAATGGAAGCACGGTCGCCGGTACCATGGCTATCAATCCGGTTCTTACAATTTTCCCAACGATGAGGAGGAACAGGACCGGCTTGATATGATCCATCATGTCTTCTTCAGGTTAATGCATGATCGCCTGTATCTTGCGCCCATCAAGACAGAGGGACTGAAGGTTCTCGATATCGGCACCGGCACCGGCATCTGGCCTATTCAGTTTGGAGACGAGCACCCAGAGGCCGAAGTGATTGTCGGGAACGACCTCAGTCCCATCCAGCCACAATGGGTGCCACCGAACGTCAAGTTCATCATCGACGACGTTGAGCTAGACTGGGCGGAGCCCGAGCAATACGATTACATCCACTGCCGTTACATGGCAGGTTCCATCAAGGACTGGCCTCGGCTGGTGAACCAAATCTACGAGAACCTGAAACCTGGCGGCTGGGTCGAATTTCAAGAATCTGCAAACACTCTGTACTCCGAAGATGGCTCACTCAAGTCTGACAACGCCATGGTCCAGATGATGGACGGACTCATGGAGGCCTGTGAGAAGATTGGGAGAACAATGGACCCAGCACCATCCTTTAAGCGCTGGACCCAAGAGGCTGGTTTCCAGAACGTCGGCGAGCAAAGATTCAAGCTGCCTATTGGCAGCTGGCCTAGAGACGCTAGATTGAAGGAGGTCGGCACGCTTATGGGAGTTAATTTCCTGGAAGGGGTAGAGGCATTCACTGCCGCGCTTTTTAAGGACGTTTTGGGATGGTCGCCGGAGGAGGTCACTGTCCTCAATGCTGGGGTTCGAGCGGCAGTACGAAAGAGAGACGTTCACCCTATCTTCGACTTCATTGTCGTCACTGGCCAGAAGCCTTTGTAAGTTGCTGTGAAATTATGAACAGTCTCGAGTCAATTGCGTGGCCTCTTTTGCGGCATTAGCAGCGTTGGGTGGACTATCTCGAGTTATCATAGCAAAGCGCGTTGTTCAAAGGTCCTGTTTCTGTGGTGTTGCCTCCATAAAATCTTCGACATGATCCGACGCCTCCTCATAAGCATCCACGTGAGCCTTTGAAAAGTCTCTAGCTGGAATCCTTCTTGCAAAGAGCATGTCCAACTCCTCATACGTACGACCTTTACACTCAGGTAGGCGGAAATATGACCAAATGAAGATGATCCCAGCGGTACCCGCCCAGAAGAAGCCGGCCTTGCCTCTCAAATTCCACTCCGTAGGGTTCCTTTACACCGTTAGTAAGTGTTTGCTTTCGCGATCAATCTCGGTTTTAGTGATGCGGTACTCACATCATGTAAGTCTGCAGGACTTGCGACACGATATTAACAAGCTGGTAAGCATTTCGCGATAGCACAACTGTCAATGGGCGAAGCCGAACCGAAGACGTCTCGCTGATGACGCTATACTGTTGTCTTCATTAAATTTGCTCTTCCTGTGCGCCAAGATGACAGAGAAAGTGAAGGGGCTTGGGTATTTGGGTCTCAGGGACGTACAGTTATAGGTCCAATGGTAAGAGACTGTATTAGTTGTCAGCTCTGCCCCCCTGACTTTGGATTTCTTCCATGTGTCAGAAGGTTTCACTCACATAGATAAAAAGCCAGAAGACACAAAGACCGCCCGATGGCCAAAGACCCTTCTCGCCAGCGGACACGTCAAGAATGCCTATGATGAACAGGATGACAGTGAGAGCTCCGATCCCGGTAACATATATCGCACGTCGCCCCCAATGAGTGATGAGCCACCATGACCTAAACATCCAAAGTCAGCTTGATCTTGATTGTCAGACGTTCAACCCCAAGATTCTTACAGAACGGTTCCAAGGAAGGCCATTCCCTTTGCACCCAGGCTCAGTTCGAACGCATTTGCCGTTTTCATTCCCGCGGTAGTGAAGAAGTATGTCGGGGTGTAAGCGAAGCTGCTGCCAGACATGACTTGGCCTGCAAACGCAACACAGCATATTTCAGTGCGTCGACGATCAATGCCCTTGAAGCAATCAAGGTACGTTACGCCGCTTGTCACCCCCGATTCGACCTTAGTTGTATGAACCATCATTGCTAGCTGAGCATTAATCTGGTCTTGAGTCTTGTCACCGCTGAGTCGCTCGATGGACCGTCTGGCGTCTTCGAGGCGGTCTTTTCGGACTAGATACCACGGACTCTCGGGTGCCAGATATGAAACAATCATCAGAGGGACAGGCCAGAGCTTTTGACGAGGTTTGTGTTAGGTGATGCGACGCGATAAGTAGTTGATGGACTCTTGGGGCAAACTCACCCATTGGATTGCGAAAGGAATCCGGTAGGCCATCTCGCCCTCAATGCTCAGACATCCGCGGAGGACACCAGCAGCAATAAGCTGACCAGTTGCCCAGCACAGATTTACCTAAACCGGGTTAGTCGTGGCACTCCATGGTAGCCCATAAAGACATCGCACGTATGTAGTCATGTAACCGCGAAGGTTCGTAGGACAGACTTCGGAAGCTATTGCATGCCTAGTCAGCAGCTAATCAGACATCAATTTAATGACGAGGTTTACCATAAGCTGGACTTAGTGTTGCAAAAACGCCCCAGGAAAGGCCGCAAAGAATTTGCCCAACCAGAAGCATGGCGGCAGAGTGCGCAAAGAAAACAACAAAGATGAAGCAGTTCAAGAAGAACATGGCGCTGATCATGACCCACCGATAGCCATACTTGGACGCGAAGTATCCGTTCATCAGTCCGCCTGGTTGGTGTCAGTTGCTAGCTAGTTCTTTTTCAAGGATTGGAAGCACTGACCAAAGATGGCACCGACCGTAGAAGCCATCGTCAAACCTGTTTGCCACGGTCCAGAGACCTGATAGCCAATCTCCCCGCCATACCAACTGCCATACTTCTTTTGGAACTCCGGATAGGCAAAGAAGTTGTTGATTAGGATGACATCGTATCTGGAAGAAATCAATACTAAGCATGCGTCTCAGGATTGTCAAAGACTCGAAACAGAAAATGCTCACCCTTCCATCACAATAGACATGGAGATCATTACAGACCAGAACACCGCCTTGCGGTTCTCTCTGAGTGCCTGCCGGAGGGTCTGCGCATGTTCATCGTCTGAAGCTTGCTTGGCTTCGTGAATAGCCGACTGCCCAAGCTTCTCTTCGACCTCATTCTCAGCTGCCTTGCGCAGATGGCGCACCTCAAATTCGCTCTTCGAGGCCATTATGACCGAGAAATTTCGCTATACATCAATGATTCGAAAGGAAAGCAATAAGGGATGATGTTAAAAGTTGCACAATGGTCGCTTAAGGCGACCGGCTTCTGAAGCGTGATGGGATGCTGGCTGATCTATATAGAGACACGGCAGACACGAAGTGTAGCATTTTGTCAAACAACCGGCATGCCATTGCATCCGAACCATCACCTTGGAATGTCTCGGCATTTGGAGAGGTACCTGTTTTCTGGCTGACGTGTACGGTACCTAAGTAGCATTTCAAGTTGTGTCAATATCAAGAAAGATTGGCTCTTCATCCCCACATGATCGAGCCTCCCCACAACCCCAGACTGGAGTCGCAAAAGTCTGGGGTCGACGACATGGCTTGTAGTTGGTTGGCATTATGAAACCCCGTACGTGAATTTCAAAGAGTGTGACTGATGAGCGAGAGGGACTGCGATTCTCAGGGATCTTCCTAGACCCATCCTGGAGAATGTGGAAGACAGCCGTCAACGATGTCTCACAAGCTGACCTTAGGATCAAGACTCTATGCTGTAGGATCGTTCAGAAAGAGGGGAAGTGCGCCAAGAGCATTTGGGAGCTGTGGGGCAAGCGGCATTGGCGAGTTACGGTTGGTTGGGTGATTTTGAACGTGGAAGTGGCGGAGGATCTCCGCAAGTTGGGAAAAGCTTCGAGGAAGGGTTCGGGTGCGTCAAATTGGGGTATTGGGATGAGAAACGAGCGTTACGCGAACAATGGATCCAACACGGAAAAGAGCCTGGATGCTTCATGGACCGGATAAGTTCAGAACGCTAAAATGCTTGCGTACCGAGAGCCTCCGTTGACCCGGACTCATGCATGCATAGGAGCCCAGTCTATCATTTCATGTGACGCTCCTCCAACGTGCCTTGATGTCAGATAAGAGGCTCCATGTACATACAAAGTAGAAGACTTTCTTTTGCAGGGTACTTGACTATCTTTGCCTCGTTGCCGCTGCTTCATGCCTCCGATGAAGATAGTCCTGGGGAAGACTGCTTTCGAATCTTTCTAATAAGTCATCATGCCCTTGCAGCAGTGCCTTCACTGTCTCATGGGTCTCAAAGAGCACCGCCTCAGAGTTTCCGGTTGGGTTCTGTGTGGCAGTGTAGAAGCTACTCAGGGCCTGGATGAAGGCGGCATAAACCTCCGGCTGAGTTGTCTCGAAGCGTCGCTGAAATGTTGGTCAGGAAAGTCATAACGATTCATAATACTGGCTCAGGTTACCAGTACGAAGCGACGACTAACCTTCACGTCGTCAAGAAAGCTCCAGCTTTCTTGGTACACAGTGGACCCCGCCTGGTCCTGCGGGGTGACGATCTCCGGGGGTTCTGACATGGAGTGCATTTTAGAAAGTTTGGTTTGCTCTTGTCATTCGAACAATGTTCAAAGGTTGACCTTTCTTCCCGAGGGAAGATTATTTAAAGGCTTTTTTTGAGGGGTCCGTTGGGACTCCCCCGATTTTATGTGAGTAACTCCGCTTTCCAAAGATCCTTCTGCCCCGGCCCGGAAATAAAAGTCGTGGCATCGGCCAATATGCGTGGTCCAAGATCGTGGCGACCAACATGTTTCTTCACATAGAGCATTTCATGCCAAAAAATGATGTAATCACTTGTGTGTTACTCGTTGGGGCAAGCTACGCAGGCCGGGGGCACAGTAAAGCGAGATCCACCTCGGTAGTTCACGATTGAGGGGAACTTACTGAATAGACGGGGTTCAGGATATTGGGAACCGGAATGAACATATGAAGCCTTGAACTACGATGTACTGACATAATGCTGCACACGTTTCGAGTCATATCTAAACAAGCAAAAAGACTTCCTCCTCGCCGAACCGAGCTCTGACCGTATCGTCAGCAGCCTCGGGCATGAGCGGATCGATGAAACAGTCGCCCAGTAGCCACCACTCGTTGTCAACTTCTCTAAGAACGAACGGAACCGGGCCACCGTACAACATCACAACTACATCTCCTTCTCTTGCGCAGGCTGGTGCTAGTCCATAGAACCCATTTGCTGTCTCAAAGACACGTCGCTGGTCGCAAGCGCGGGACGCTGCGACTCTGAACCGCGAGGCGTTTTGACATACGTACACAACTTACTTGAGGTTTCTGGCCTAGAGTCTCCAACTTTGTGTACGTATGTCAGGTAGTCTGCATGAAACTGCTCACGCTCGTCAGATGATTCGAGCTCTTCCACACGCTCATACCCAACAGTAACCCCGGCAGTCAGAGTGAGAGCCATCATCAACACGGCCATCAGCGAGTCTTCGAACTGAGATTCTGGATACGACATGTTTGAAGACGCACGATTCCATAAATCTAGCATCGGATGAGATGACATTGCAGAACCTGTGGATCTTTCCTTGAAGTCTTGAACGTCCAGAGCGCGGGTTATCCAAGCAATGGTGTCGAATCTGACCCCAGCTACGGCTAACTTGCCATCTGATGATGGATTAAAATCCGTCAGTTCCGGGAGACCATGCTTGTCGCCCTCTTTCCAGGCTGTCAGGGATCGACTATCGAGAATAGTCGAAACGTCACCACTCACGTCCCATCTTGGTACCCATGAAGGAACATCGGTTCGTTTGTACTCGAGTCCGTGTTGAACATAGCACAAAGAAGCCAATGATTTACTGTCTGTGACAGCAGTAATTACAACATCTGCGTAGACCTCTGCCACACTCTTTCGGTAGTCAACACTCGGGAAAAGCTCGAGGCTCTCTGGGCGCATGAGCCCCAACAGCCCGTAGACCTTGTCCCTCAAGTTTGTGGCATGGTGATCTCGAAAAGCAATGAATATTTCCAAGAAAGTCGATTCTGGTATATCGCTCGTGTCGAACATGGCATGCGCATTGTCGAATGGCATATTCTCGATCTCAGCCGGCACATCGTAGTCATTCGCGAGATGCTGCTCGCTTAACCAGGCAGCCGTGACTCCCAGCTTGACCCAGTCTAAGGATTCAGAGCCGACATAAACTCTGGAAGATCGGGCGAGAACGATTTCTTGCACGCACCAAACTCGCGTGAACCAAGGTCGAGATAACAGCCACCCCAGCGCTTCCCAGTCTTCTGCCTTCGGCTCTGGTTTGCTCAAACGCACCCCAGCCGCGGCAACATTCTCGATAGAGACCCCTGCGAGTCCTTCCATTGCCTGTGTCGCCGGAGTAAAGTGAGCCATGCTCAAGAGGTCAATGTACTTCGCTAATGCATGGTCTTCGCAAGCTTTATGGATCGTCTCGACCAAAGACATCGCACGGCGGGCCCGGCCTTCGTTGTCGAGGCCTAGCCAAACCACCACCCTCTCAGCGCGAGAGTAAATCTCTCTCATAAGTTGTACCTGGTCTGCTCTCTCGTCCATATCCTCTTGATTGATGCACAGAGCATCTGCCCATATCAACGACTCTCGGTCTGGATGCCGTAAGTGTTGCAGAGCATCGTGAAGGTTCTGGGTAATCGAGACAGGCTGTCCAGAGCAGTCGATCTGTTGGCGCTGTGATGGATCTCCCCAGACATATGACAGCGCTTCGAACGTTGGGGGATCATCGATACTTGCTTCCTGAAGTTCGATTTGGATCGGGTTAGTGTCAGGACCAGGCTGCAGAACCAAGATTCGGATGCACCGGTTGGCCAGCCGACTCGGATACATCAGAGCTATTACTGTAGTAGAGCTAGGGGGTCAAGGGATGTGACGTGTGTTGAAAAATAGATGAAGGAGAAGTATCTGGCCGATGCAATGGGATAAGAGCAATCCAGTTCGTAGTATCATAAGTTCATGAAGGGCGAGTAAGTCGGTCTGTCAGCGCGTGCAGCTTAGTGCCTATTGGTTGCAGCTGATCGGCAGCAAGATGCGTCATTTTCCGCGGAGCTCCTCGCCGCACCAACTCTGCTTGTCTAAGAAACGACTTGTCAATCTACCACATCCGCGAAAAGATCGGCCAAGCAGGCCATTCTATGCATCACTGATCTTACTGGATATTCTGCTAAGTATTCTGAGACTATTTCATGCCAAATTTGTTCAAATGGCCTTGAGGTCTTCCGAGACCCTTCAAAAGTCAAAAGAGTCGGCTACACCGACAAGAAGGGGGACTCCTGTGCTCACGCCAGACCAAGATGAGATAGCAAGACCAGTTGCCTTTCCCCAGGCCGAGAATTCCCTTCACAACGGAAAGGTGCAACATGATGCGTACTCTGAGATTGAGATGTACGTGTTCGCGCATCATCCAGTCCCACTTAAATGCCATGGTTGCAATCCAAGTCTAAAGGCTGTGGTAACTACACAAAGCTTGACGACTCCGAGCAGATTGAAGATGTTCGCGATGACGAATCTTCAACTTTCTCAAAAGTCGACTGCTTTCCTAAGTACTTTCCTCGTCAAAGTGGAAAAGTCAGAGCACGGTGGCACCTTCATCATGATAGTGCGGCAAGGTACACGATTGAGTGAATGGCACCGCTGGAAATCTTGCGTAGATCGTAACGTACACCGCCAGCATGATCAGCTCTGAATCCTATAGTTTTGAGGATTCTCTCAGCGGTGGGATAGTTAGATTGACCTTGTCCGCCCGTCACGACATTTTGGCTGCCACGCGATTAGATAGTGACTTTATGGTGTTTTTCCAAAGAGTACTCGCGGCCCTCAGGCCTGCTAACCCGGAACTGACCATGGTAATGCTCAACTTTGATTGTGTCATATCAAGTGAAAAGTTACGATACAGAGACGCCGCTTAGTGATTAGTTGTGTATTCAAGTATTCGGCTTCGGTCTATGAGAGAACGCCGAGCAATAACCTCACTGCTGCTCAGTGACGTTGGTGTCATCCACCGGTTTCCTTCGTAACTATTTGCTAACGTACCGGTGGGATACAGCAACGAAACTAGCGCAATCTGATTGTTCCTAGCAGTCCCCTGAACACTTGGCCTCCTCAAGCTAATATGACCGGCGGGATTAGTTTTCCGAAGGCTTAGGGGCCGAATTTGTGAGTGATGCGGGTGGCAGGTTTAACGGCCATTGATCTGGCTCGGAGGCCGCAAACCTATCTTGTGTACACAATCTGCCGGTGGGATGGTGTCGCTCGACACGACATGCAAATTGCACAGTAGCGGACCGTACGCCGACCAGTTCCCGCTGGCCGAATCTAGCACCACAGGCTTTAGAGTTGTTACAGAGATTGTTGTGTACTTCGCAGGCCGACCCCACTGAAGACCTAAGTGCGAACATTGCTCTCCCACACTCCGAGTTCCCTTTCGTTGTTCATAATGGTTCAAGGAACCTGGAAGCGAGACCTCGTCCGCTGAATCAGCGGCGTTTAACGGACACCCGCAATGTTAGATACTTATATAGGCTGTAACGTTCGCTCACAATACCGAATTTCCACTTCTAGTTACTGCAGCCTTCACAGCCAGCTGTCATTATTAGTCTATTGAATAGCGAACATTCAAATAATTGACTATGGCTTCATTGGATACAACACAGCCGTTAGCGGAAGCCGGCTGGTCGGCGGAAGCTATCATCGGAATGCTGCTGATGACTTCGCTGCTCACCATTACCTTTACTTTCTTGTCTCCAGGTAGCCATTCTTCCGATATTCCGCTAGTAGGGAAGGAGGCAGGCGGTCACGAAAAGCGGCGCAAGATGTACTTCGCAATGGCATCCAAGCTTTATGAGGAAGGTTACCAGAAGGTTTCTCGCCGCCTACGGCTTCCGTAAGACGCCTGAGCTGACATCAATGCCAAAAGTTCAAATCGTCAGTGTGGCGTATCACCGGTGCCGATGGTAAGGAGATATTCGTGTTGTCACTTCCCGTCCCAGCTCACACCATGACAGGAGATATCATAATGATTCCGCTTCAACATTGCGACGATCTTCGGACGATGCCGGATGACACTGTCAACAACGTTCCTCTCTTGGAAGCCGTTCGTGAATTTCCCTCGGTACTTTACGGAGTTGATGCTGATGCTGCCTTAGCTTTGCGAGACTAGATGGACGGATTATCATCCAATCAACCCCCTTTTACTTAACGTCATCAAATCAAACCTCACGCCGAGTCTCAGCAAGATCTCCGTCACGCTATCAAGCCATATCGAACGCACCGTGTTGGACCACATCGGTCCTTGTCCTGAATGGAAGGAGGTAGTACTCTATGAGAAACTACTAAAAATGGTAGCTGTCATATCCGGCCGCGTCTTCATTGGCCCCGAGCTTTGCCACAAAGAAGAGTATCTAGATGCCAGCACTATGTTCGTCATCGACCTCTTCCAGGCAGCGGCCAAGATAAAGAGGTGGCCAAAGTTCTTGCGCTTCATTGGCAAACACTATGTCCCTGAGATCAAGAAGTTGGCTGAACACAGACGCCGCGCCGCCCAAGTCCTAATCCCAGTCATTGAAGCACGCAAAAGATTGCACAAAGAAGATACCGAGATACCAGAGGATATGCTGCAATGGTTCATTGTCAAATCTAGCAAGTTTGGCATGGGCAGGAATGAGCAGCTCGCCGAAACGCAGCTCAGCTTGAGCGTCGTTGCTATCCATACCACCACCATGGCAGCCACACATACGTAGGTCATACCAGGTCACAAAATATTCGAGGAGGCGACATGGCTCATCAGACTGACCGGACGAAAGATTGTATGACATTGCTGCACGATGTCCCGATGTCATTCCCGCTCTCCGGAAAGAGGTCCAATCTGTTCTAGCCGCCAATGAGAACGAATGGTCAACTAGCGCCCTCTTCCAGATGAAGCTGCTCGACTCAGTCTTACGCGAGTCCCAACGTTTCAATCCCGCCAGCTTAATCAGCTTTATGCGAACTATCACAAAACCAGTGACGCTTAAAGATGGGACTCAGCTCCTACCTGGCACCAACATCGCGGTGCCCATGGTCGGTCCACTACAAGACAATCTTTACTACGCTGAATCAACCCAATTCGATCCCTACCGCTTCGTGTCCATCCGCAGCGAGGCCCGCAGCGATCCATTACAGTATGCAAACAAGGAACAGTATCAATTCGTGTCATCGACCAAGGAGAACATGGCCTTTGGCTTTGGCCGCCACGCGTGTCCGGGCCGCTTTTTTGCTGCTACAGAGATTAAGATGCTCATTGCGAGACTTCTTTTGGAATACGATATTCGAATGCCAGAAGGTGTCACGGAGCGGTATAAAAATATCGTGAGAGGCGACATGATTGAACCGGATCATACGAAGACGATTATGCTGAGAAAATGCACCTGGGTGGGTCCTACAGTTGGAGAACTTGAGGAGAGAGAGATGCTGTAACTTCTCGTGATTGAGTCCAATGGCAGTAACGCTGTTCAAGGCCTCAATTTACTTGTCGGCGAAGATACCTAGGCATCTAGGACAATGACGCTTGTTTTACGCGCCTCGGTCGCGTGGCGCATCGACAACACCATAGTTGACCATCGTCAGCATCTAGGGTACAGCTCAGCATAGCAACATGATATCACCCCATAGAAGCTCGTTTTCTTTGCCACAAATGCTAGCGCTTAATGGTTCATGGAATCTTTCAAATTCCACAATAGTTAACACAGTGCCCGTCATAACCACTGAGGTGTGACGTTTCGGCCGGGAAACGGTGGTGATTGTAGTGAAAGCTCGCAAGGGGTCTTTCTCAGGCAAGATATCTAAGCAATCACGTAGTTTGAAGTATCACAGTCGGCTGTAAGTCATCGAGCTTCAGAGGTAACCGTTCTTGATGGAATGTAAATTTGCAGATTTCATATTTGATGACATTTGTCTATGATTTCCTTGCACCCCCGTAGACTCAAAACATTACGGCACAGACTGGGCTTCACAAAATGAACCTCTTCCTCTATGATAGCTTATAGACAACATTTCTCCCTGGCTCAATGCATTGGAGGTTTGGCTAGCATCAAACTTTCCCAATGAAGGCCCGGATCCATCTTCACAGAACTTCAGACACCAAAATCCTCATATATACGGGGTATGCTAGACTGATTATTAGTTGGGCGTTTCAAAGGTACACGCGCAAAGTTATTCTTTAGGAGAATCACCTTTCACTCTCTCCCAACTTCAGTCCATCAGGGACATTTACCGGGGGCAGCACTTCCAGTATCCGGTGCAAGGCGCACCCCAATCCTTACCCTTGCACTGCGGCGAGTTGTCGACGAACTTGACCCTCTGGCCAACTGGGCATGACGCCGGCCAGTCGCAGGCCATACGGTTGCTCGACATGACGCAGGTGGTCTTGATACCCTCCGTCATGCGACACCCATCGCTTGCGGGGACAGCTGTGGCGACTGTGGCTAGCGCCAGGATCGCAAAAATTGAGGAGAATTGCATTTCGTTTTGGGGCTGATGAAGCTCTGGATTTAAAAGCGTTGATGGTAGGTCCGTTTTGGAAGGAGTGAGTTGAGAGGCGGCAAGAGATTAGTATGGCAGGTTATCTCTTGTAAGATTCCTTGCTTCAGGTGTTATTCAAATGATGTCTACCCGTCCACATACTACCTTTAAAACTGAATTATTTAGACGTTTAGAGCCTTTAAGGCTGCTGTGCGTATCACGTCTTTAGTAGTCCTCAGTCTCGAATGAGAGCGCATTAAAGGAGGGAAGAAGGGGAATCGAGCTCATGACCTTGGAGACCCTAAAATCAAACAGGTTCTCTCGTCTGCAGTGTGTGGTTCCGGATGACAAGGCTTGAGTCGCTTGACGACGAATAGGGTACTGCGCTGAGATGCTTCATGAATCACTGGATGAATCGGAAAACAGCTATCCCATGGAAATCTGCGGTGACTTCTACTTCCCATGACACTGGGACTTCTCGAGTATACATGAGACGAATACACAGATGGCGGGAGCTGCCTCAGGTAGAGCCTTCCCATTCAACATCGCCATCCCTCATGAGGAGTGAATCATCTCTGGATCTCAACAAGATCGGGCCGCATGGTCGAGGGGTTCTGGGCTGTAGAGGCCCCGACTAGACCGTGAAGTCTCCGGTCTATTTCGGGATCCAATGTTCAACCCTCGATCGGTCCGGTCTTGTTCACGTTTTTGCCAAATTTTGATTTCTGTAGTCATCAGATCAGGTCGGTCCTTCCTCACTTCTCAACTAACGCTCCATGACAGGAAGTCATAATATCCCTCGGGTTATTGACCTGCGCGTATAGTCTTAGCAATGGTCCAACCCAAGCTAGAGTATCGATCTTCTGGTGAGGTAGTCCAACAGAAAACCCGGTACTCAAGCATCGTCCTTGATCTTGACTCCCAACCCACGATCAACAACAACAGTAGTCTTCTGCAAACTCCTCTTCACAGGCTTCTTATCACTAAAAATCTCCTCCAGCTCCTCCAAAGTCCTCTCCTTAGTCTCAACGCAAGACAAATACATCAACCCAAGATGCACGAAATGCAACACCAAGAAAATCGTATACGTCTTCCACCCGATATGCTTAATCGACACAGACGTCCCGTACGTATTGATAAAGCTCGCAACGCCAGAGATGAACCCCTTGGCGCCCATTCCCTTGGCCCGGATCTCGTTGTTCAAGATTTCGGCGGGGTACAGCGCCTGCAGCGGCGTCCAGCAGAAGCCCCAAAAGATACCGTACGAGAAGATCATGGCGATGAAGGCGTAGGCCTGCGGCTTGGGGACCGCGGTGCCCTCGTCTAGGTGGTGCTCTGCTTTCGCGGCGAGGACGTTGATGGGGATGTAGACGAGCCCCGTGAGCAGGGTGCCCCAGAGGAACAGCGGCCTGCGACCGACCTTGTCGACGAAGAAGGAGCCGAAGATGCCGCTGACGAAGGATATAACGGTGTTGATTCCGTTGAGAAGGAGTTGTCGGCTCGAGTCCGTGATGCCAACGCCGCGCACCATGCTGTAAGAATCCAAAATCAGTACATGTACCATTCTGCTTCGTGCTGGATATGTGTTACTCACGCAGGTAAATAGTACGAAATCACCGATCCCCCAATAAACTGAGAAAACACAGCAACAAGCATGATGAGCCACATGCGGTACCGGTTCGGCCTATTGTTGACGAGAATCTTATAATTCCAATTATTATTCCTCAGCTCCTGCTCAGCCTCCAGCGACGTCCGGATCTCGTCGAGCTCGAGCTTGACGAGCGCTGAGTGCGGGTTCCCGTCGCCGTGGTACTTTGTCAGGATCGCCGCCGCGCGGTCCGTATGGCCCTGCGACCAGAGCCAGCGCGGGCTCTCCGGTAGAAACCAGACGACGGAGATGACAATGGTGGCCGGGACGAGCTGGACGATGTAGGGGATGCGCCAGGCCCAGTCGCTGGGGATGAAGTTTGTGCCGTAGCATGTCCACGCAGCCACTACCCACAAGTCAGTCCCCCGTCAGGCGTCACAGGAATCCCATCTTCAAGACAGCAATGACAAAACTCACTATTCGCACCAATATACCACCCCAAAACATTATACAGCCCCCCAGCCAACCCCCTCCACGTAGGATACGCAATCTCCACCAAGAACACGGGCGCCGACGTCCCGCACATGGGCG